>JASANC010004507.1:0-100025 GCA_030248135.1 Theristus sp. LFF4_11
GTTGCTGTTGAACCGAGCAATTGACAGTTGAGCATGTGTTGTGACGTTTGTATAGCGTTTCACTGCGTTCAAAAATACTATTTTTTGAAATTTTGCGATATTACATAGCTTGAATTGTTTATTGAAGACTTCGTTTGGAAACGCGTGCAGTGTCTGTGTGCTTTTACAGATGGGTTAGTGTCCTCTCTTGAATTTTTTTCTTGATTTGCTTAAAACACCAATTAGCATATCGCCAAAGTACAGGATGTTGACCCACAAGTAGTGATACCAACTTTGAAGTGTTGTAACGCACCAACTGTTTGAGCATTTTAGTTAAAAAATAGAACCAACTATTTTGCAAAGTTGAACTTAGGTTTCCCACTAATTTTCAGGCGGAAATATTTAAAACGACTAATTCAAATTGAGCTTAAAACTCAAAAACCAGAAGTTTCGCACATTAATGAACGTTTCAGGTATCATCAGCTCTTTTCTTTTGATGTTTACTAGCCATTGACCCGTGTCTACGGCCCGGAATAGAAAAATGCGTTTGATTTGAATATTTTGTTTCTTCAACTCACCTTGTTTTAGATCAATATCAAGCACCTCTTGGTTAATAATCATTTGCTTCTGCTTTTTAGAAAGTTGCAACATTTTTAGTTGCCCGTGTTTTTTTATGTTATTGCCATTAATCATCTGCGTTAGTCACATCGTGATATCATAAACCGACTGCATAGAACGTTCCGCCGATTACAGCAGTTGTTTGCTGATTTTTTGTGACACAGCAAAAAAATATTTTTTGACGAAATTTAACAGAAATTTAAACTGAACGTTCACAACCTGCTAGCTAAATTTTCAGCCCAAAGGATCAATCACTTGGCCTACTGCAGCGTGAGAAAGTTCTTTTCACCCAGGCCCAACAAGCAAAATTTACAGTTTTCCATTTTTTAGGCGGAATTGAGGAAGCCGTTTGATATTTAATTTCAGCAAATCTGTTTATCTTTGTGGAATAATTGGTTAAAATTTTAATCAAAACACTGGAACGGTTGGAGAGTTACATCACTTCAAAGTTGGCATCACTACTGATGGACCACCCTGTATATTCTATAAAATCCGCATGACAAAACCGAGGAGCTTTGGAATTTTATACATTACAGCTAGATAATTACGATAATCGCCCATAAGTCATTAACTTTATGGTGTAGCTTTCAATAATAATGTTGCTGAAAAGTTCATGAAACACTTGGAAACCTGAAATCCATGAAAATCGGCATTTAATAAACTTTCATGCTAAGTTAAGCCTAGGGTTAAGTGGTTTGAAAAAAGTTTCATTTTCGTTTTTTTAAATTCGGATTAAATCCAAAATACCATGCAAAGTAACCCAAATCTAGCAAGTTTCATTGATTAGTTTGCTGTTAACTAGCTGTTTGTGTTGATGACCGTGAGATTGTGTTAAGACCCAAACCAAGTGCTTCCGTAATCCACAAAGTTAACATTTGGAATCTCCGTGCAAAATAACTTAGATTTAGTAAGTTTCGCTAGTTTGCGGTTAACCGGCTGTGGGTTGTTGTGCGACCGATTTGTGATGGTTTTGATTTGCCAAAAATCGCAAGGAGTGATTTACCGGCTCGTGTACTATTCCGGCCCGCTCATTCCGGCCCGAAGAATACCGGCCCGGAGAATTCCGGCCCGACGAATTTTCGCCAGCACAAACAATATTAAACCACGAAGTGTTTTTTGGTAATAAAATATCGATTGGTTATACTTATTCACGACGTGAATAAATAAATTCATACAGCTAGTTTGAAGCTTTGTTAGCTTTGTGCAGAATTTTACCCGAGGTTTGTATCTTATTTTTGTTCTAGCACGTTCAACATAATGACTTGTGTTTCTGCCCTAGTGCCCCCTCGAAATTTGCTTGACAACTCACCCAGCGAAATTTGCCTAAAAGACATTTTTAAAGCACCGAAAAAAAGTCATGTCTGAAATAATGAAAATGCAAACAAGATCACGACAATCAAATAATGCAGAAATAACACCAACAAGGACAAAACACAGCACAACAAATATCAGTTAGTAAGTGATGGTTCACAAATCCTGATTCGTGATAAAAACTTTTTATTTATTATTTTGAAAAAAGATTGCTCTTTCCAAAAAAATCAATTGACAACATCAATTAAAATCAGTTTCCAAAGATCATTGAAAATACACTGTAACATGTAAACATAGATATTTTATTACCAAAAATCAGTTCGTGTGGTTTATTATTGTTCGTGCTGGCGAAAATTCGTCGGCCCGGAATTCTGCGGGCCGGAATTGTTCGGGCCGAATTCTTCGCGCCGAACTCTTCAGGCCGAATTAGCGGGCCGGAATTGTACCCCCCCGTCAGATTTTGACCATGTACTTCTCTACATTGTAGCTGCAAAATTGAAAGCTGGTTGATTTTAACCAAACCTGATACGAGAGTGACAAGTTTGAACAAACTCACTTGAAATTAGGTTTTTTAATTACAAACAAATTTTTGTGTGTCACACATTATTTAACTGCGTGACCTTTTATTAAGGTTTTTCCTATCGATCGATTGCACAGAACTGGAACACAGAAACAAAAAATCAATAGGGAATTTTTAGAACAAACTAGTGAGTGACGGAACAATACAAAGATGAGAAAAATCGTAACCCAAAACAACACGCGGAATCATTTTGTGCACAAAAATACAAATAAAGGGGTAAAGTTGCCCACAATTTTCGACATAATTCAAGCTGAAAACGTGCACTTCAGCAACAATCTCATTTTCACAACAAAAATACAAGCAATTTGTTCCACAAATTGTACGCCAAACAAAAAAATCCAAGGAAATAAATGCGAGTGCCACAAACCAAAGTCAAATGTTACTCAATAAAAAACAAGAACCGTTTTAAATTATAAAAAACGTCAATTTTGAAGCAAATTAATCCACATCAAAGACGAATGTTCAAAAAACTTTCAGCGCACACAATGAGACGATCACAGACAACCATGACAAACGGCAGAAACAAACACAGAACCTCGAGATGAGTGACTACTAGCATGACAGAAGCTACACTCTCTTGTGTGCCAAAAGTTTTCACATCCGGTTCAACTGTTGAAAAGAAAAAATTGGTTGCAATTAAAGTTGGTAAAAACGGTTTTTTATATTGCCAGGAAAAAACCGGTTTCTTTTCCGTTTTAAAACCGAAAAACCGAATTTTACCCAGCTCCTAAATTTTCTAGAATTTGGCACCTTGAGCTCAAAATTGAAAATTCATCAAAATTAGTGTTCTTGAGCAGCATAAAAAGCTCTTTTCGGACATACAATCGACCCAATTTGCTATATTTTTGTTTCAAATCAAATCAGTTTTCAACGAAGATGGGTGGCCGTAAAAGGAAAAATCAAGGGAGTCAGGATCAACAGCATCACAAACGAGTCAACGACAAGGTGTGCTTGCTGTTTGTTGCTTCACTGAGGTTGCTTGGTTGTTTTGTTAAGTGTATCACATGTGTTTTCTTAAGTGATTCTTTCAAGTGTCTGTGACACCGATCGTTGCTGACGAGTCCAAACGGTGTCGGCGTACAACGAATAATTGGCGAAACGCCCAACAGATCTACCAAATAATTTGATTGTATTTGTCGGATGGCGTTTGAAAAATAACATTTCATTAGTTACCATTTCAAATTGACAACGTCGTCAGTCAGTGTGGGCAGTCTTATGTATCTTATCTTCATGTTATCGTATTTCACTTGACCCTTGACACAAAAGCGTCTGCAAAATGATGTTTCACCAATTCAATTTGACACAGTTCACATTGTGATTTTTAACCACGAAGTTTGAAACTTTTTAAGATAAAAAACCGGTTCTTTATTTTTCTAGAAAAATAACTGAAAAAAAGTTTTAAAACGGGAAAGAAACCGTTTTTTTCCTGTGCCAACCCTAGTTACCATGAAACAATCAGATTGTTTTGTCAACGACTGCCGTGTCACTGATGAATGATCGCATTGTCTAATGATATATCGTCGAGCACCCATAGTCCATTGGTAGCACCAGTGACTCGTTTAAACGACTCAAATTGCGCTCAGATTCCTCAACGGCTTCCGTGTCTGCTTTGCGCGGCAGCCGCTTCGGCATCAGAGAGCGCAGAATTCGTTGCGAGACCTGCAAGCGAAAACCCACGTTGTTTGAGAAAGTGCACGGGCTTCGTTCATACAAGGACACTATCATATACCGTATTACCTCTAATAAACCCCCATGGGGGTTTATTTCTTCAGCGACTTCTGGGGGTGGGGGTTTATTTTTGGGGGAGGGGCTTTATTTTTTGGGGGGGGGGTTATTTGGAAACCATTTTTAGGAGTGGGCAAAATGGCAAAAATACCTTCCATGGCAGGAAGGAAGTCGCAGAAACTTCTACTCTACATAGAAATTTCCTTTTACAACAGCCCTTTGTAATGAAATTACCATTAACTCATCCATTTGGGGCCTTTGGTAGCACAATTTCATCATTTTCACTGCAACCAGCCACTGAATTCGCTGGGTATGTGTTTCAAACAGGTTTCAATAATCCCCCATGGGGGATTATTTTGGGGGGGGGGGTTATTTGGAAACTTGTCGAGGGGGTGGGGGTTTATTTTTGGGGGGGGGGGTTTAAATTTGGGGGGGGGGTTTAATAGAGGTAATACGGTATTGGTGTAGTGCCTGTCATATATTGGTACAGACACTGGGCCTGTTATGCCTGTATCAAAGGCGACCAGGAATAGGCATGTTGGCCGTTCGCAACAGGACTCTGCCAGGTTACCCCAACTTTTGACTGGCCAGTCGAACAAATCATCCATTCAGCAATGTCACATATCAGGTTACCCCTTTTCTTGGCTGGTTTGGCTACCTAGCAGGAACAGTCATGAAAATGGCTTCCGTGCACCTCTGATTCCAGGCTCGGGTCACTTCAGCACGTTTGAATTGCCGCGTCAAGCATGAAACTGTTTTCATTTCATTGCGTACTTTAATTGAGTCGCAGAACTGGAGAAAAACCAATACCTGCGCGTTGCTGCAGTCAGTCTGTCTCGCCTTGACCAATGGGTGCATCGACACCAACTGATCGTCAACTTCCGCCCAGAATCCGGCCGAGTGAACACGTTTCAGATGAGTGGAGCCGCTCGCATGCTGGCAACGAAATGGGCAACATTGAAATTGGCAACAACTTGTGCATTCTCGTCTCGGAGCGTCTCAGTGTCTGTCGTATTTGCTAAAGGCGCGTTTAGCAATTAGTTTTTCTTACGTACGCACGGAACGCACGTCGTTCTAAATGCGGGGCGCAAAACAGTCGTTTCGTTTACGCCACACGACAAAACTGAAAACTGCGCACCGCATTTAGAACGACTGAAGTGTCGTGCATACATACGGAAAACTAATTCGCGTAGGCAAAAAGTTGTGTGGTATGTCCGAACGTGCGGACGGACAAGCTTGCGTTCGGGAATTAGAAAACGTGTAGCATCCGTCATACGACTGTCGTTCTAAATGCCGTGACCAAAAATAGTCCGTTCTGTTGCGGACAAAAATGCAAATGTCTGCCCTAGCAAATTTGAAAACGGGAATTGACAAATTTTATTTTTTAGTGATCATCTCCCTTGCATTCCCTCCCCTTCCCCTACCCTCTTCCCCATTTTGCATTCAGTTTGTCGTCGCATTTTTATCACATGTGTTCTCAAGAAGCGCATGTAAAAATCTAAATTCTTTCAGTTTTGAATTTTTGAATTTTGAACTTTCAATACAAACTGAATTTGAACAAATTTTGATTTGGATCTTTCAAAAATGGAAAATGCTGACCCAATTTGAAAATGACTCCGCCGACGCCGATCAGTTCACTCGACGAAGCGCAGGTGACAGAGAAGCTGATCGAAGCAGTTTTGCTTTTTTGGAGCCAGCAGCCCCCTTCTCCGAAACCAGCAAGCAAACAAACAAACAAACAAACAAACAAACGAACAAACAAACAAACAATGAAAAACAACAGTTTCCAGTAGATTTCAGTTTTCTTTCTTTTCAAAACAGGCAAGTAGACCCACCAAATAAAACTGAGCATTTTTCCCGTTGCCCCAACATCTAAAATACCTTGATTTTCAACTTAAAATTAACAGACACTGGAAAATATGAACTTTTCCGCACATCCGTCGAACGACTTTTTGCTGCCAGCAGCAAAAAGTCGTCGGACAGTCGTGCGCAAGAAATTCTAATTCGCGTGCGCATTTGTCTTTTTACGCACGGACAAACAGTCGTTCTAAATCCCGTGCGCAAAACAGTCGTGTCGGATAGACGTAAGTCACACGCACGAAATTCTAATTCGCGTGGGCACAAGTTTTTTTGCGTGCGCACGGACAACGTTCTAAATCATGCGCGCAAAACAGTCGTTACGTGCGAACGACAGTCATGCGTACGAAATTCTAATTCGCGTAGCCATTTTTTAAGTTCTGTCTCCGTGCGTACGCACGAAAATCTAATTGCTAAACGCGCCTTAATGATACCATCTTGTATTGTAATTGTCAATGATCGTCAAGAACGGTCTTCCAGTAAATTTTGAAAAACAAACGTTTGGGATTTTTACAATCATCAATAGTCATGTATCTTGTTTATTTATGTACAGCCGAACTCTAAATTATAGGCAATCAACTGATTGGTTCGTGATCACATGATGCATGCATTCTGTGCAAGACAGACTCCGCGTCCACAGCAATGCCTGCACCGAATGCATGCATCACGTGAGCACCACCAACAAATCAGCTGATTGGCTATAATTTAGAGTTCGACTGTATGTATTTTATAAACAATCAACATCGAATGACGTGTGCCGTGTGTCTCACGTGACCGACCTTTGCCAAGCTGTCGACGTCGCGTCGACAAATCTCGCAGTAGCCTTTACGATCAGGGTCTGGAGAGAATGGGCGCTCCTTGTCGGCGAACCGAGGCGAACGACGCAGGCTGAAAAGGGCAGGAAATTTCAATACATGTGTGTCTTGTTTCAATGTCTGAAAAAACGGTTTTATATTTCCCGGTTTTTTTGCAAAAATAAAAGACCGGTTTTTACCTTAATTTTTTTGAACTTTTGGTACTTCAAAAGTGGGTGGATGATATCGCAAAATTACACGTACAAAACTGAAAAATGAACTGCATGAAACTGGATTTGTGAAACATCAGATTTACTTTCAGTTCCTGGCAGATTCAAATACCAATATCCACTGTATTTGTGATTTTGAATAAGAGGAACCAAGTTCTCAAAGCTTTTGGGTGCTGGGAAAAATTGGGTTTTAAAACGGTTTTAAAACAGAAATAAAACCGTTTTTCCTGGCCATAAAAAACGGTTTTTTTACCAACCATGACCACTACCAAAGCGTTAGTTTCTTTTGTATTTTTTCAAAAAAAACACTTTTGCATACATGGAATTCACTAATTGGCTTGAACGATATGCAGCCATTAATCAGCGTTCAGGGTAGGAATTGTGCGAGAAAATTGCAAAACAATCCGCCAAAATTATTTAAAAAAAAAACAAAAAAACGCACCGAGGTTTTCCGCCGTTCCCCGGTCGACCGGCCGGATTCGCGGGCCTATTTTCGGCGTTTTCATCGGGCTTCACGAATTCGTCGTCGTCGTTGGACGATTTGGCAGACAGAATCGGCGGATGGAACAGGGACCGGCAATCTGAGGTGCCTGAACAGTGAACACCAAATCGCATTTTGTGTTCACAACAAAAACCAACTTGGGTAGTTGCATTATAGATTCATGGAAGCAGTAAAAGTGAGCTAGATGCATTCATCGTTTATGCTGGGTTCAAGCTATAAATGTTCGAAAGTTGTTTCAAACAAAAAAACAACTAATTTTTGCATTGTATAGGCTTTTTATTGCACTAACCGGGCCCACCAAAGACACACAGCCACGTGCGCAGTTGATTCGGTCTCGCCTGCACATACGTCGGTCGATAGCGCAACAGAACGTCCTGCACGTTGACGTAAGGCGGCACCAGTTTCTTTGTGACCACTACCGGCTCCGCACCAGAGGAAGTGCCGCCGCGGGTGTTGACAATCTGTGCAAAAGTGATCACGAGATATTCAAGAGTCAAACGTGAAAAAGAAGTGTGCATTTATTTAGCGCACCCAGCCCAGACACACACACACCCGCATATCAAACGCTGTCATGGTGTGCCTGTGAGTTTGTTGCGCCTTGTTCTTGTTTGTGACACTGGACAACAAATATTTTTTGTGTTTACGTGTAATCGAGAAAGACACAGCCCAGAATTGTTTCAACACGCGGCCATTTATCTCAATCGTGTGCAGTCCAGTAGCGGGCACAGCATCTCATGCGTGCGCGTGTTCGCTCGTGGTTGTTCAGGTGGCAAAGAATACCAAAGTGCCCGGTGTTCAGAGCCAGCACGTCACACAGACACAACCTTTAGCGGGGCGCGAGTGCGATGGCGAGTCTCCTTCCAGTTCCATTTCGTCCGTTTGCACTGCTTGATTCGTTGCTCGAAATCGTCCACTGTTTGCAGTCGCATGCCAAGCTCGAACGCACGCCGCAGCACCAGCGAAAAGCCGTAGCGTGAGCGCAGCTGTGAAACAACAACAACTAAACAAACAATATCGCTCAGTGGGCAGGGAGAGGACTCTGATGGTCCTCACAATCCAATTGGTTCACGTTCACGTGATAATCAGGATAAGTTTTCATTGAACAGGTAGAATAGAACGATTTCCAGTTATAATTCATAACGATATGAATTTCCACTCGTCATGGAAAGTGTCAGCAAAACAACGAAACGAAGCAATGTGATTCTACCAACAGAACACGGGGCTCCCAAAAAACAAAACCTGTTTTTTTGATTTCCACTTCCACAAAATTTCCACTCATATTTTCAACAAAAAGCTTGTAAAAACGGTTTTTTGATGAAAATCCTGATGTGATCAAGTTAAAACGCATAACAGTGATTCTGTACTTTTCGATTACCAATGCAGAAAGCCGCCTTCCCACCAAACCAACCATCTCCAGTTCATCCTTCCTATCGGCAGTCTGAAAACCCGTCGCAGAATGAACAGCACAGTGTCTCTCCAATTTCGGGTTTCTTGTTTGGTTTATCTGATTATTCTGATTGTGATTTCGCATCTGAAACATCGCAGACGCTGCCACGAGCTGCGTGGGCGCCGCATAGTAGTCAGTGGTCGTCGTGGCGGCGTTGTTGCTGTACTGTGACTGGCGACTAGCGGCTCGTTTCGGTTGATGTCGAACGGTATCCTGCGATTGCGAAAGAGTTTAAAATTTTCAAATGTGGATTGTGAAGCTTTTAAAAGAGAATTTAAAAATATTTTGGCACACCAAGCCAATAGCAGGCAACAGGGGCAGGCAACAGGTGGATTGTTCATATTCAATTCAATGGAAGAAAAACCATACGGCCACCAAAACGTGTGGATTTTTTGAAACTCTACGTCAAAAAATCACAGTAAAAACTTTTAGACCTCATCAAAAGAATACATTGTTTTGTTGAAATTGCATTTTTTATAACATGTGGTTGCAGCATAAATAACCTTCAGAAAGACACTGCCCTGAGTTAGACCAAAAAACAAAAACCACAACAACCAACCTTGTCACTCGTTTTCCAGTGGCGTTTCTGTGCGTTTTCAGGCGCATTTCGTTGCGCGCGTTTTTGCGGCGAGTTTTTCGTTTCAGACGGCACGAGTTCACTGCGGCTGCCGCGGCCGAGTCCGCTGTCGCGGCCGTTTCGTGAGTCAAACAGAAACGAACTTGGACTCTTTCCAGCGCCACCCGATTTCGGTCGCTCGTTCTCTTTGCTGTTTCAAGTTTTAAGAATAAACTTTGGCTGATTGTTTTGGGCAGAGTGGAGCACACGTGCAAACATCGCTGATCAGGCACCTCTCTTCTGTTCTGCATCTGATGCGAGCCACCAAAGAGAATTGTCAAGCAGCTTGGGTTTTTCTTTCTTTATACAATCACAACTACATCCTGCTATCGCATGGTTGCCTCCTTAAGTTGGTGTTGGTTTATTAGCGTTTGGAGCTGGAGCCAGCAGGGCATAACCTAAAAACAGACCAATGGAAAGCCCCTTTAAGATGCCATTAAAAACTTAACGTTTGAGCAGGCTGGGCTGCAGGAAAGCGCACTTAGCGTCCGAACGTAAAACCTCCTCTCACATTAAAAATTCCAAACAACATCAACACATTAAAAATTGTCGCGTCTGTAGCGCAGGTGTAGGGCTTTCGTCTACCGTTCTGTAGGTGGACAGTTCGAATTCCGCTGCGGACAAGACACAATGGAGAAACGAAAGTGACCATCAACAACTAATGGTGTACTCCTTCCAGAGCCGAGGGTAAAATTGGGCTAGCATTGCCTGTTTCCGCCAGAGTTTGGTATCTTATGGTTTCCGGAACCGGCGCGCGAACAAATAAAATAAAATAAAAACACCCACCTGCTCCTATTCGCCGTTTGCTTCTTCTTCATTTCCAAAACGTCGCCGAGTTTAGCATTGTCCGACACAACGCAGAGCGTTGTAGTTTTGCCGTCGTTTTCGTCGGCGACGTGGTCAAGCACTATCTGAAAAATGAATAATTGGTTTTTGTGAAACTGAATAAATTTTAGAATCAGATTGAATTTTATTTTTTGTGGCCGGTGTGCGTCCCCCGTGTGGCATCACTAGGGTTGGCAGGCTTTTTGCAGGCTCCCGGTAGGTTTTCGATTATCATAACAATAACAACATTTCTAAATATAAGCACAAGATGCGTGAACTCAGCTCGGGTTGTTTCTCGCCCTTCTCCTTTCCTTCTGTTTGATTAGCGCTACTGCTAGACTTCTAGTCACATGAAATGAAAAGCCCACCCCGCCAAGATTCTCGATGTCGCGTCGCAAACGTTGCTCGATCCGGTGATTGGAAACATCCAGCACCACGATTCGATTTTGCAACGGTCGCCGAATTTTCTTCGTTGAGCGCATCTTCGTGTCCTGCGCCATATTTTGTGCCTTCTTCGTCGTCATGGCGCCGCTTTATTTTCACCTTATTCACCGCGTTCCTCAATTAAATAAGTTGCAACATGGAATTGGATGTTAGGGTTCGAAAAAAGTGAAAATCCCGATTTTGTTTTTGTTGCTGTTGATGGACAACGCCGTGCTCCGCAATAACCAAGAGTTGACAAGCAGTTTTTCTCACATTTGAATCGTGGTGTCTGGACTTTGCTCGTCGATCTTTGACCAAAAAATAAAAGTAAAAATTGTCAAAAAATTTTGACAAAGTCCACACTAAACTCTGAGGAGGCCAGTTTTATTGATTTTAGTAGCCAAAAGTAAGGAGTTGAGGACTTTTACTCACCTTTCTCTCTACTCAGAAGAAAACGGTTGGCACGTTTTATGATATTACGCTCCAGTTAACTCACGCTCCAACATTGGATGTTCTCGGACATTGCTAAAACGGACCTAAACCTAAAAGCCAAACTAAAGCCTAAGCTTAAACAAAAGCTGTTCCTAACCTAATCCTAACCTAAGCCAAGCCTTTTTAAGAAGCTAGAATGAAAATAACTGCGTTTTGAACGAGTTTTTGTTGAGGGCGGAGCGTGTGCACGCGCGCCAGTGGATCATGAGCAATGAGCAATGCGGATGCGGGGCAGGTGCATATCATAATGAAGCGTTGCGGAAGAAAACGGGGTTAATAAAAGTGAGGAGTTGAGGAGCGCAACGCTTCATTATGATATGCACCTGCCCCGCATCCGCATTGCTCATTGCTCATCATGATCCACTGGCGCGCCTGCACACGCTCCGCCCTCAACAAAAACTCGTTCAAAACGCAGTTATTTTGATTCCTACTTCCTTAAAAAGGCTTGGCTTAGGTTAGGATTAGGTTAGGAACAGGTTTTGTTTAAGATTAGGCTTAGGTTTGGCTTTTAGGTTTAGGTCCGTTTTAGCAATGTCCGAGAACATCCAATGTGGGAGCGTGAGTTAACTGGAGCGTAATATCATAAAACGTGCAAATCGTTGTAGGATGTAGGCTGACCTTGAGGCGTGGAGCGTAATGCTTCTTTATTCAAAACGCACGCGCACGGGCATCGGCATCGCACCTGCACTTTCCAATGAGCATGCAGCACACGCTCCGAACCTTACTTTTACACATGCTCCGATCTTAGGTGATTAGGAAAAACACCTAAACGTCCCTAACAATCACTGCACACAGCAAGGAGCAATGAAACGTCAATTTTTCTGAAACAAGTAATGAAACGGAATATGCTTTTGAAAATCGGTTCGAACTTTATTCACGATTTTATTCATTATATCCACACGATGCCGAGCAGCTGACTGAACGATCAAACGAAAAATCTTTATCTGTCGAATCTGAGTGTTGTGCAGGACTGTGCAGGCGTTTGACCGGTTGTGCTGCCGCAAATTATTAGGTTGATTGATCTTGAGCCAGTTGAGCCGAGACGTGCAGACTTCCGATCTGAGAGTAATGCTGGTTCTATTTGGTCGAATTGTATGACTCGTGACAATGTGGCTCTAATCATCATCGTCATTGATTCATCATTCTGATCATCATCGGTCTCGTGTAAACGGCGAATTGAGTTTCTCAGTTTATTGAGAACTGTGATATCGCACCAAAGTTCGACTAAAATTCCAAATGAGTTTCTCCGCCAAAAACGAAACAGATGATTATTTCAGGTTGCTTCAAGATGTTTGCTTGTGTTCGAACTCAACTTACTTCCTCAATTCAGCAACTCCGCCGACGACACCACAAGACTCACTCCACTCTCCCTGCCACGTTCGCCAGGACCCGATCGAGCCTGTTTGTTTCACTCAGCAGCGTCCACCCCATTCCCATCGCCGTTAATTTGTTTCACTCTCACGCGCAACCCCCGTCACCTCGCCCACTCCCTGGAATTTTGCCCACCCTGTTCCATTTCTGTTTGTCTTGCTCTTGGTTCATTCCAGTGTCTATTCGTTTGAGACCCGTCGATTTTTGTTTTGTTTATTTCCAGACATTTGCAAACTAACAAGTACAATAACCAATACAAAATAAAAATTTCTAGAGCGCATTATATTCTACGCTATAAAGTATAAAGTAGGCAAACCGTTGAGGAGTAGGGTTCAGTAGCGAAAGTGCGGGGGGGTGGGGGGTCCACCCCCCCCTCAGCCGAAAATCCTGCCCGTGCACGGGCAGATACCCGTGTACCCCCCTCCACCCTTTACCTCGACACGGGTACTAGACTCCCCCACCCCCCTCCGCGAGAAAACACTGGATCGCACCCCCCCCCCTCCGGAGTGCTACATTATGAAAGAAATGCACATGCATCTTCATCAAAAATCCATTCCACTGGCACGGGTGCAGCGGCTGCACACGCACAGTATCTATTCATCTGTGGGGAAGTGTCGGGACTCTTATGTAAAACTTCTTGATGCAGAAAAGAAATCAGAAAACAAACCAAAACGATGAACTGATTTCATTCACCGTTACGGTATCAGTTTCTTTTTCAACTCATCCGTTTTTAGTGTTCCCAACGGTTGTTATGGAGCCCTGTCTGTCTGTTCCCTCTTCCAAGCAACAGTTGGTGATGTGTTCTGTTCTGTTTGACTTGACTGTCGGGCTCGGGCTCGGGCTTTCATTTTTGAAAATCGGCTGAAATTAATTTTCAGTAATATTTTGCTTGGCTCCTGTTCCAGTTCAGAGATCCTCCGATTTCCGTCTGCGATTACTGCCTGTTCGGACTGTGCCCTGAGTGAGTTTAGCTGCCACAATTTTTTTCATGATGATGCACAAAGTTTTAAACAACCAATCGAAATGAGCGTCCAGAAATTTTTCGTCGTGGTAGCCAGGTGCAACCACCAATCAGCGTGCCGAGAAGATTCGTTTTTCATTTTTCCTGGGTTAACCAATCAGCGTGATAGATTCTCGTTTTCTTATTTGTTTTCTGGGCTATCCATCCAATCAGGTGCGATCAACTAACCGACCATCATTTAAGTTTTCTGTTTATGGTCGTCGTGATCCTGTGCATCGTGCAACCAATCACAAATCAATTCAATTCAATTCAACCAATCACCGTTTTTCTGGTTTAACCAACCAGGGCGGCCTTTTTCGCCATTGGGATCGCGGACAACGGCCGAAAGCCCATGAACGGCGCAACTTTCTTTTCAGCTTCTGCAACACGTTTCTTGATCAAAGAAGTTGCAACATGGAACTGCATTTTCTTTGCTTTGAACCAAACGAAAGAAAACTACAAATTAATTGGCTGGCACACCTTTCTAAAACATCTTTCAAGCGTGATTGCTTATAATTCACGCTCTGCTTTTCTTTTTGCTGTTTAGTACAAAATATTTCTTTCCCTATGTACAATCGAACTCAATAAAATATGGAATCAGCTGATTGGTCGGCCGAGGGGAGGCTGCTCACACTCCGCACCCTTCTTTTTTCGTGGATTTGGATTCTATTGAAACGTGTTTCTTTTGAATGAGTGTGAATTTCCAGCACCCTTTTCACGCTAAAAATAAACTGAAAATATTAGAGATTGCAAAATTTAGAATCAACAGCTCAAAATGTAGTTTTTGTTTGATGACGACGACGACGTCGTCGCTTAATTTTTGCGTCTGAACTAAAAGACAAAAGCCTGAAAGGAGTGCGCTGTGTATGGTTTGCTGCGTGCACCAAGTAAATGAACACAACAGCTTACCAAAAACCACTTGTTCACACGCAAAAATTAAGCGACGCCGTCGTCGTCAATAAAAAATGCATTTTGAGTTGTTGAATAAAAAATCTGAATTTCTCAGTCTCCAACCCTTTGAGTTTATTTTTAGCATGAAAAGGGTGCTGGAAATTCACATTCATTCAAAAGAAACACGTTTCAATAGAATCCAGATCCACGAAAAAAGAAGGATGCGGAGTGTGAGCAGCCTCCTCTCTGCCGACCAATCAGCTGATTCCACATTTTATTGAGTGCGACTGTAGGCCAACCCACCCCCCCCTCACGGTGGTCAATCTCATCTCAATTTTTTTTCCAAAAATACCGTAATTTTTGTATTTTTCTTGACGTTTGTGTCTGTCCCTGCATAGATTTTGTTGTTTCTGACCGTACGGCTTCATATTTAAAAGTACATGTACGGTGGAGGTGGTCCTCTTCCTCTTTAACACAGGAAAGAAAAAAATGCGAAAACCAATTTGATCCTTTTTCACCTTATAAAAAAGGCTTGGCTTAGGATTAGGATTAGATTTACGATTAGGAACCTACAACGACTTTATTGCAAGCATCATCTGATCAAAAATCAAAAATCATTTTTTCAAAATTTTTAAATATATGAATACCAATCGTTTCTGACCAAACAAGCAGCTTTCGAAGTTTCGAACTTCGAAGAACCACATTTGATATGCAAGCGCCTCCCGGATGACTCCCGTATGGCGGAAGTCGGAACTTTTGTTTATTTACCCCTTTTCCAAACCGTTTTGCGGTGTACCCTTTCACCCAACCCCACCGCCCACCCCCCCACGTCTTCCGTAACCCTAGGCCGGAGCGATTCTCTTTCCAGGAACTTCTTAGTTAGATTTAACAACATGACGGATTCGGCGGCCGTCGTCCACGCTTTTCCATCAAGCGCAACGGACATATTGGTGAACATCGCTTCGCAAGTTCGTCGGTTCGTTTCGGAGAATCTCGAGCGAAGCAATAAAAATCATGACGACGACGTTTTGGAAGCAATGGAAATTCCACTGAACATCGCCAGGAAACTGAATGACAGCAATCAAGTTCGCTCTCACTCTTTGTGGGCTCGCGTGCGCGTCGTTCCCGACATTTCTGTTCCACGGTGCTCGTTGTCGTGAGTTTTTGTGTCTGTGTTTATAAATTGTGAACACTGAATAGCATAATTGTTCAGAGCGGGGGTTCAGGAATCATAGCACAAAATACCGCGCGTACCAAAATGTCGTACGTAACGCGAAGTTATGTCATTGACAATCGCCATGTTCCGTTGTTCCTTCCAATCCAATTCACAATGACCAGGAGAGCAATCTATCAGTTTCGGTTCGGCAACTCAATGTCACGAACAATGTCTTCGTTTTCCAGCGTTTCACACGGAGAGCCAATCCGCAAAAGTGACAACCGGTGCCGTTTTAGGGAACATGAGCTGACACCAGCTGAATTCGTTCAGTGTGCACATCAGAGCAAGCTGCTTTCGTCGTTGATTGATCTGCGCAAAAATCTGTTTGAGTTACGAAAAGAAGATGAAGTTTGTTTCATTCAGCAAACATTTAGCAAACATGTGGAAATGCAAGCATGCTCATTGGCTGCATTTTGAATTTTACCCGCTCATTGGTTGTGCCAAAGTAAGGGAAATGTAAACAGTCAATCAGTCAATGAAACTGTTACTTATCTATGTGCGCATTGAGTCTCGCGACCAAAATAAATGATAATAATATGTTAAGTGTATGGCATAGGTTACGTTTTTTGCCTTTTATTTTGGTTCCGCCAAGAGAAAACGTGTGTATGCTGCAAAAAGGGAGAAAAGACTAAAACTTTTGATCAATCACACATTTACTTCATTCTGACAGAACCGGAACAGAACACACCAACTCAAAACTAAAAAATGTACACGGTGTACACTTAAAAATTTGCTCATACACCTAGAACATTGCAGCTACAGTCGAACTCTAAATTATAGTGAATAAGCTGATTGGTTGGGATTACGGTACGCTGCTTTCTGTGCAGACCACACTTTATCCCCACAGCAATGTCTGCACAGAAAGCATGCGTACCGTAATCCCTAGATAATACACCCAAAATACTGATGATAATATCCCATGCACCTTAGATTTTTCACTAAAAAACCTTGATGCAACCAATCAGCATGCCTGAATCAAGTGCAGCCAACACACATTCGCTCTTTTTTACAAATGTTGTTTGAACGTAATGTTATTCAGCTGATTCTTTCTGCTTAAAGCTCGCGCGCTGATTGGCTGTATTGCTGTTGAAACTACCACAAATAGCTTTTATGCGAAAGTCCGGCAACAAGTCTTTCTTCGTGTCTGCCAGACAACGTTATCTCTGCCTTTTCAACGTTTCACAAAAAGCTTCCAGATTACCGCAACAACAATCGATCCAAGTACCGTAGTACCGCTGTGCAGCGCACTACGTCGCGGGTTCAACGTGCCGTTCGTGAATGTAGACCAGCTTGACGAGCCCGCTGTAGAGCTGCCGATCAGTTTCGGCAATGGAACCGATCAAAATTGCACTTGCACGATTTGCAATTGCAGCGACCTTTTCTACTGTGTTGTTGCGTATTCCGGTCGGAATTACGCGGTTGAGATCGACCGAAACTCGCACGATGGCTCATTTTCGTCGCTTCGAAATCTGGTCACTTATCATCCGCAGTACTTGGCGACGTCGCCGATTGTGAGTTTTTTGGTTGTTTTGTTGTTTGCGTTTGTTTTGCTAGTTTAGAGTACTCTGTATTTTAGAGTTTTGTTTTTTGTGCATGTTTGTTTTGCTTTCTTGCTTGTTTTCTTGAATCCACCTCGAGCAAATGTTGACCATTGGATGAACCGGAACAGTTCTTCAACTTTAATATCAATCCAAGTTGATGTTAAAATCCAAGTTTTTGTCGAGCTTGTTAAATTGTATTCAAGGCTTGCGTTGGGTAAAGAAAGACAAAACTGCACAAGTTGGCAGAAAATATTCGAATTACCTAGTCACCCTAGTGTAGAGCAAAGTCGGGTGTTTTTGATCGAGATCAAAGTTTCGCTAGATATTTACTTGTATTTACAGTTGTCCATTTTATCTTCAAACCAAAAATTGGTCAATTTCCATCTAAAATCTTGCGGGTTTTCCATGTTCAGCACCTATCGTTCGTCGTCTACCAAATGCTGTGCGCACTACGTTGCACGCTACATCGTGGTTGTGTCATTCCGAACCGACTGACGTTGGATTCGTTTGATATCGACGACAGAAATGTGCTGCGAATGGAGTTGTTGAATTGTTTTGTGGATGCTGGCAATTCTAAAACTCAAGATACTGGAGATCATAATCAAAATAATGTCCGAGATCAAGATGAAATCTCCGCGGAAATCGGTTCCGATTTGACTGAGAAATGGTATGGTGCGTTTATTTTTCTGGTTGCGCGCCTGATCAGCCGCATCTTGATGTAAATAGGTACGAAAAATGGCACACAATTCTTGATTGTCGCTCATGTGTGTGGCCATGTGTCTGTTCATACATACATACAAGAATTATGAGCCAGTGTGCGTGGATCTGACGGTTTTGGTCAACATCTGACTTGGAGTTTGCTGACAATTCACTGTTTAACCGCACCGTTAAATTAATCTCTACAATTTACAAACAAGTGAAGTAATAACAAGCTCAAGTGATTTTAGACATGGCTGATCATCGGTTTAGAGACCAAGTTGATAACCAACTGTTGACCAAAAAGAGCAAAAACAAAATTTCAAAGTGTTTTCTGCCCATTTCAGCTCCCAACAGATTCCCCCATCCGTGTGTCCCTGGCTTCAACGTCCCTTATGGCACGCTACGGATGCGTGGGTGCGAAGTGAGCTGTCGAATTTCGATTATCTTTGGGTGTTGAACGTTTTTGCCAATCGCGTTGCCGGCCAGCCCGATAATCACCCGATATTCCCGTGGGTGGTTGATTTCACGCTGGCGGAAGGTGAGAGTATTTGGGGCAGGCTTTACATGAAGGTTCATTTTTAATTTTTGACTGTGAAATGGCGCACAGAGTTCGTGTTTTGCTGTGCTGACCAGGCAGCCCAATCGAATGCTCAGAATCAACGGTGCCCTTGTTTTTCGATTCTGCTATCTTAGTATTAGTATACTAGAGTTAAATATGTGTGAGCGGCGGACCCAGGAAGCCGAGCAGCAGGGAACCTTGTTTATTGTACAAAACTATTTTCTCCAGATTAGTGATGGCACGTGAAAAATTTTCGAATTTTTACGGTAATTTTTTCGGAAAAATTTCCGGAATTTTTTTCACGCTTAAAATAAATTGTCTTAATTTTGCCTAACTTTTTACTTAAAATTTTAATTTTTTACAACCATTTTTTTGTTTTTAAATGAGAGGAATAATGTTAGATTCCGATTAGGGCTCGTGCGTGCGTGTTTTTATTAACTATTTATTACTTTATGTCCCTTTCCCTGCCCATTTCTAACCCCCAAATTCATCTTTATCTCTCTGCCCCAAATTGCTGATGACGGCCGACGACGTTCTTTTCTCTTCTACCATTATTAACATTTCAAGTGACTTTCATCAGGATTTGTTGGCTGTTGTCTTAAATGCTTGTTTTCTGATATTTGATTGATTGATATTGTATTGTTTTGTTCATTTTCTTTTCTTTTCATTCACTAAACCTTGACTCAAGCTGTCATGACTCAGTGATTCGAGAGAGGCATATCACTTATGAGACCACCCCTCTTCTGCATATGATGTTGGCCGGCCGAAATGCAGAGAACCATCATGCAAATTTTGACACGGCGAAAGTTTGGATTTTGTTCTCTATCTGTTACATTGGCTGGTGCTTTTTAGTTTCTTTGATTTACTTTGTGATCTTGAAAAAAAGCGTTGCTGTTTTCTTTTGTCAGATACACTGCTCACTGTTGTTGTTTGTTCATCGTGCTTCTTATGTGTTTGAAGGCAAGGCAATCAATCCGGTCATTTCGTTGTTTTTTTTTGCTTCATCTCGTCGTATCGTGTTGCATTTACGGGCCCCCACTTGTTGTTTGTTTGAGCTTACATTTGTAAAAATCATGAAGTATTGATACCCAATAAACTTAGAACACGCGTTTTATTTTTTTTATTATTTCAGCCACCTTAAAAAGATTACAACAGCCATTTTTTGGTTCAAACGCCACTAATTTTCAGGAAAATTTCCTCCTGCATCATTTGTTTTTATGGAAAATGCTCATTTGGTCATTTTTTGATCGCGTGAAAAATTGGAAAAGTTACCGTATTTTTTCGGTAAAATTTCCGGAAATTTTTCACGAAATTATATGTTTCCGAAAAATTCCACCTCTACTCCAAATCCAGGTGGTTGGCGTGACTTGACCAAGACGAAATACCGTCTGACGAAAGGTGATCGCCAGCTGGACCTGTCTTATCAAGGTGGACCAATCAGTGTGCCGCATTCAAACGAGTCCAGTCATACAACAGTGCCGCACCACGTTTCGGAGCTGTTGTCGGATATTGGCTATTTCGTTTATATGGCGAGACGGGTGGATAAGGCGACGCTTTGCAGACATGTGAGACAACAGGTGAGCGCTTTTTATTTTGATTTTTAAGAAAGTGCCTTTCTACTGTGTGGTTTGGTGATTGATTGAGGCTGTATTGGGTGTGCTGATGTGGTTGTTGGGTTGGTATTGAACAGGCCGACTGGCCGAACCAGATTTTATTGCGGTGAATTCGAAAAGTTGCAGACTCGTGTATTTCGGATTACTCTCCTGCTATTTGATGCCACAAAATTTAAACTAAATGAACACAACTTTTTACTTTGGAGGACATCTTCGCACGACAGCCAATCTACTTTCCGAAAGTAAATCTACTTTCAAAGCCAGCTGAGAACTATAATAATAATATTCACTGGTCGCTGTTCTTTAACACTGTTCTCTTCATGTTTTCATAACACGCCTGTAATCACCGAAACACCCTCTCTCGCACACACTTTCCAGCAGGTTTTTTAACGTGCATATGTCATGACCTGCATAGTGCAAATAAAAATTTTGCCATGCAGGTAGAAATATGGAGCTACCTAACTGCACCATGCAGGTAATACATGTGTACTCGATTTTCACTTTTCCAGTTAATTTTCCGAAAAAAATCGTGGGTTGCGTTGCGCGAAAAAGCTACAGTCAACTGTAATTTTTTAACTCACTTCAATGTTCAAAGAGGCGTTTCAACAAACTTTAAAATTTATAGAATTTTTTGCATTTATGGAATAAAAAATTGACTGAAAACTTTTCATGCAGGTAAAAGTTGCTCCATGCAGGTAAGAATTGGGAGCTACCTGCACCGGTGCAGGTCGCCTTTTTTACTAAGAAAACCTTGTTTTCCAGTGGGTGCCAGCAGAATACCCGATCAGCATGCGTCGTCTCTACGAGTGGACACCAGACGAGTGTATCCCCGAGTTCTACTCGGATGCGTCCATCTTTCACTCGGTGCACTCGGACATGCCGGATCTCGAGTTGCCCGAGTGGTGCGTCGCTCAAGCGAGCAGCAGCAGCGCTGAGACGTTCGTACGGTGGCATCGTGCAATGCTGGACTGCGGCTGGGTCGGCGAACGACTGAACCACTGGATTGATCTCGTGTTCGGCTATAAGGTATTGGAAATGTTTGCTCATCTGGACACAAGGAAGGTCGGGAGTATGCGAATTTTTGGTGACGGTGTCCAGACTCGGACACTAGCAAATTGCGTCACATGGCGTTTTCATTGAATCGCTTTTTTTCATTTCAGCTAACCGGCGACGAGGCCATAGACGCGAAGAACGTTCACTTGTCGTTGGCCGACACCAGCCAATCCCGTAAACTGCGTCGCTGCACATGCCCAATTCAACTTTTCCATCAGGCACACCCGAGACGGTCGAAGCGACTAGTGGGTGTTATTCTTGGTTTTTAGTCGTTGTTGAATTTTGTTGGCGATGGAAGGAAACGAATTTTATGGCATGCTGTGCATCGGCTGAATAGCGCGTTCGCGCAGCCCACCCGGCAGCCTCGTGCAGTCGGTGTCGGTGTTGTTCACCACAACAATCAGTCAAATCGCAGTAAATGGAGGGACAGTAAATGAGACGTGAATAAACAACCGCACAATTACCAAACGATCATGTTCATTTCATTTCATTTTATTTCGCGAACCGCAGAAACTCTGACAAAGCTGCAAGAACAGCGTATCAAACGGAGAGTTTTTTTAGACCTCACTGCAATCGTACGACCAAGTGATGGATAAAGTGATGCACCCATTGTACGAACTCTCAGAACGGCCCGTAAACTCCATGGAAACGGTTGACGGAGAGTTCACGCTGGAGGCCCTGTTGCGCGACATTTATGCTAAACATGTGCGTGTATCCATGGTTTTCTTTCAAGATGACCCAATCAGCGTGCCAAGCGGCGGTGCCAGGTCAAATGTCAAACACGTTACCCAAGCAACAAGTAGTTTGTTCGCCATTCCTGACGGTTGACAGTTCGTGAAACAAGACAAGATCGTGTCAAGTTGACACGTTGTTTGTTTGAATTTTTGTTTTGAATTGTTAAAAAAACATTGTTTCATATCCCCAGAAATTAGTAAATAATCAAAACGAAATTGTTGCAATATCATTTTTGACGACCAGCTAATTAACGCTGATAAATTAGAAAACGGAAAGACGGTATTTTTAGGTAATTTGACAAAGAATAAATCAATATTTCGTTTTCAAGAAAGCGGCCAACACGAACGAGCACTTGTCGGATCTACTGCTGTCTTGCGGCGCACTTTTCGTCGAGCTCGTTTTGCCGCATCGATTCCGCTGTCTGCCGCGAAATGCCGGTTTGAACGATCGTGCAGAGCTGGCCAGAACGTTGCTCTCAAAATGTGAGCATGAAATACCGAGGTATAGTCTGTTTACCGTTAGTTTATCTTTTTATAACATGCAGAATTGTGGGAGAAAGCTTGCGTAGAATTTGGTACACTTTTTGATTTGTGCGCTGTGCGGTGCGCTTGTTGGCGACTTGGGGAACTGAAGAGCTTGGTGTTTCCGTGGTCTAGGCTTGCTGGTAAAACCGCGACTGCTGTCTGGCATTGGCATTAGTCTTGTCAGTCCGCAGCTCACAATACAAAAAACTGATGTTCAAATTTGTTACGTCATTGCGTGACCGCCACGCCACACAAACAAGCATACACAAGCAAACAACGTTTGACAATAACAATTATTGGGCACATTTTTTCTTTCAGATTTCTTCGAACTGCCGTGTCATTGCTGTTGAACGACGGCAGGCACCAGCATGCGACTTCGGTTGACTTGGTAAGCGGCTGTAACTGTGTATCACTGCGAAAACAGTGTGCTGACGAATGCAACACTGAGCTGCGCGTTGTGCGCTGTTTTCAGTGGCGCCACGATGCATGTGCGTCAACCGCCCACGCTCTGCCGACGGTGCTTCTGCAGCCGATGTTCACGGCGCTGCACACGCCGCACGTGGTGCCGCTGATAGTGCACTGGCTGCACAAGGACGCGTTGCTGCGGCGCCACTTGTCCAGAGCAGTGACGTTCACGCACTCTGACGGTGTGCTTCGCAGCTACGTTCACACCGGCTTGCATTCATGCATTTTGCGAGTGCATTTCAACGAAACTTTATCCGCAAGACTCTGACATTTGAAATTTGCGCGTGCGGAATTACTGAAACGCGTACCACTTTTTTGGGGTCGAGATTTTTCTCCTGAAGGCGGTGCACTGAACGAAAACACACCGATGATCACAAGCAAACACACAGGCACACGCGCCACTGCTGACGTCGTGTGTGCGTGCGGTTGTTTGTCTGTGATTGCACATCCGAAACCGTGAATTTCGCGTGTTTGTCAACGGTTTTGTGGATGTGTCCAAACACATGTGGCTTTCCATTTCGCAGACTGGGACACCACAGAAGTGCAGTGCCTCCTAGACGACCGCGTAAACACGTTCGCTCGCATCGCCGCTCGTCTTCTGGCGGAAGTCGGTCGCCGCCAAACGGAACCAAGCGGCGATCAGTGCGTGCTCGACTGGTTGACCTCGTTTGTACTGCAGTTCGCGCAGTCCCCTCTCACCCGCGTTCTCACCCTGTGGTCGCTGTTTGGCCCGTTTGCACAATACCTCGGACCCGCGCGGGCGCACCGCCATTTTGCGAACGCATTGAAACGGGTCTATGATGTTGATGAGATGTGCACGTCGAAGATTTTGAAAGTGCGTTGGGGATTGAGGTTTTTTTAGCTTCAGTTGTGAGACAATTCGTGTATACGTAAAGTTTTTTGTTTGATTCTGCGGCTTTGTGCGTCTGCATGCTATTGCGTGGATAGGAAAACTGTTGCTTGTTCTGCGCGGCAATTCAAAAATTTTGAAATAGACCTGTCGTGTCTCGGGGACCACGATCACTGAGTACACACTCTGCGTGCACCAGATAAAATGATAACTGCACAGGAGCCCATAAAACTGACAATAACTTTGTTGCTTTTATGCAAGCGCAGACCGGTATTGTGTTCATTTCATTTCGTTTCTGCCAATGTTCAGCTGTACCACCGTGCGTTTCTGCTGCAGCTGATCGTGAGACTGGGCACGGTCACGTTTGTGACTGAGTACTTGCCGTGTATTGTGGAAGCGGTCAGTGGGCTGCGTGACCACGCTGTGCTTACTGAGAAGCAGTGAGCGCGCTTTATGTTTTGAGGCTTTGTGTCGCTTTTTTAGTCGTTGATTGCTTGAACTGATTTTGATCCTTTTTCACCAATCAACTGAGAGTCCAATTCAAATTCAAGCTGGCTGAATGCAAGCACTTATGAATGACTTTACAGTCTAATATGAACGACTGTACAATCTAATATATCCACCTAACTGATTGGTTGATGTATGCATTGTGCATGGACTACCGTGGAGAGGGAGAATGCATGCATCACGTGATCACCAAACAATCAGCTGGTTTGACTGTAGCTACAGTCCATCTGGATAATATATGCAACATGACGTAATGACCAACCAATCAGCGCTGAGATATGCTCATGACCAACCAATCAGCGCTGAGAGATGCTCATGACCAACCAATCAGCGCTTAGATTTGCTCATGACCAACCAATCAGCGTTGAAAATTGCTATGACCAACCAATCAGCTAGTTGCACGTGTTATCCAGATGGACTGTAGACAATATGTGGATTTTCAAGAAATTTTTAGCACATCTTACGTGTTTTCTCTGCTGGACATGTTCTTCAAATGTCAACTGAAGTCAGTCGGCAGCTGCTCTTTCCCAATATCAGTGAGCAAACAACGTGTTTCAGATTTGTACACTTACACGCGCAAACCCTGCTTTCTTCTGCGCAACGTTCGCATGGCAACTGTGAGAGCACAACGGCAACATCACGCAAAAAGTCAACATTTTCACTGAGCGACTTGACGATTGATGAGGAAGAAGAGGAGACATTGGAGGATGAACGACACTCGCAACGAACGCTGCTGTGCTCGGCGAAAATGGGTAAAATGAAGTTGGACGACGTTTATGGGTGTTGGTATATGTTGGTTTATGCCGGGTTTGGAGTTTCCTGTCCCTGTTTTTTCGCAGAATGAAATTGGTTGGATCATGGATGCTGTTTGTCGTGTGGGCACTGTTTTTCGTGCATTCCAACGGGCAGCGTCAGACGACGGTCATGCGCATGAAATTCTAATTCGCATGGCCATTTTTTAAGTTCTGTCTCCGTGCGTACGCATAAAAAACTAATTGCTAAAAGCGCCTTGATACAAAGTGGAGTGGCGACTGAATGTTCCACGCATCCTAACTGATTATTGTTAATTGCATTTGTTGCAGAGGCAGACACGATCTCGACGACAAGTGACAACCTGGCAACCACAGACACGGATGACATGTCGCCGTCACTGGCAAAAGACGCTGACCACCAAGCCAGTTCTGTGGGCAGTCAAGCTCAGCCAGCCAAAACGACAA
Source organism: Theristus sp. LFF4_11 (assembly GCA_030248135.1). Lineage (NCBI taxonomy): Eukaryota > Metazoa > Nematoda > Chromadorea > Monhysterida > Xyalidae > Theristus > Theristus sp. LFF4_11. The sequence goes on from JASANC010004507.1 coordinate 25,641, forward strand.
CAACGACGACAACAACATCAACGTCCAGTTCAGACGGCAATCGTTTGTCACTGGCTTTTGACGATGAGAATGCAGCTGCGTCAACTGGGTCAGTCGACGGACAGTGTGGCGCACGCACTTGCTGTTGTTCTTGTTCATTGCCGCGTACTTGCATCGGCTCATCTCGGTTTGCTTTGCGCACTGAAAACCCTGCCGGCTGAGTGGCTGAGTGGATAGCATTTGGGACTTCCAATCGGAAAGCCCGGGTTCGAATCCGCTCGTGACCACTCGGCTGCCCCGGGTTGCGTGGGGCTTAATGGTTCGGCAGCATAAACGTCGGCTTTCTTGATTCACAAGATTTCTGTTCCGGTGGCGAGGAACTTAATGACATCGCGCCCATGCATACCAGCGCAGCTTGCCCAGCGCCCACTTCTATAGCAGAAAAACTGCTTCCAACGTCGCAGCCCATGTGGTGGACAATAAAAAATTGCGACACTGCCTTTCCCCAAGGGCGTTGGGTAAGGATAAAAAGGGGGCAACAAACAACAGACAATAACAACAACAACACTGAAAACCCTCCGGCGAAATGTGAACACCAATTATTATGTGGCCTCGCTGACGATCGCATCATTGCAGTTGCACCGGTGACGATGACCGCTCGCGGTACACCACGGATCAGTACCGCATCTCTGAGGTAGCCCACGAGTCGCTCGTGTGGCTCGCGCATCGTCTCGGCCCGGTGCTGACGGCGCGCTACATCACGAAGAACCTGCTGCGCATGTTGGCCTTGTGCTATCAGGCGGAGAACTTGACCGCTGTCTCTGGTTGGTCGGCCGAGGAGTCGCGAGCTTCGTTAAAACCTGTAAAACGTTAAATAGTCAAATCCATTTACACAAACATTGAAAACTATTCTGACTGATTGTGCAATTTTTTCAGAACGAGACTTCGACGACGTCTCAGTGGCAGGTGACGAGCGAAACGATCATTTATTGGAGTGTCTGTTGGATGTGGCCGGTGCCTACGGACATCCGCTCATTGTCACCCAGTATCTGCCCTTTTGCGTGGATTTGGTACGCTTGATTTTTTCAGTGTTTCGGTGTTTTTTAATTTTGTTTTTATCTTAGTCGATAAATTTAACGATTTTTTGGAAAAAATAATCGGTGGATAACGGCATTAGGCAATCTTATGGCAATCATGGAGTAATGGCAATCACCGAACAAAAATGTTTCCTGGGGTAATTCTATCCGGCGATTTTGAAAATTAGGTTAATTTTTTGCTCCGACCTTTTTTGGCATTACGAATCACCGCACTCGTTCCAGCATTGCTCTGTGTTGATGTCTCTGATGTTGGTGCTGCATCTACATGTTTTTTTGTTATCTGATGGACATAGTAACATGGACCATCCTAGAAAACTTCAAAAGAAAACCAAGGCACCTGAAAATCTGAAAACAAGGCAAAGATGCTTCGCAAAAATGGATTAATAACACCAACTTCCACGGTTAGAATGCTATTTCTAACTTAAAAATTTGCCAGACGTATTGTTTCTGATTCTTATTTTTATGTGTTTTTATTTAGCACATAACTTTTTACACTTGTTAGTCATATTCCGCCTTTTCAATGCGCCGAGGGCGCACTTTTCTCTGACAGACTGTTGCTTGTGCTTGGTTGCAGATCGCGCAAGCGAGCCGGCGCCTGTCGCCGTCGATGCAGAGCGGTGCCATCGCGTGCGTTGTGCTCGTGCACTGCGTCTTTCCATATTTGACAGACAAACAGTTGATGGATACTATTCAGGTAATGTGAAAGTAGGAACCTGTCGCTTCTTTCAAAGAATACAGAGACTTTTTGCCTCAATGATTTTGTCGGATTCGATGATTCAATACAGGTAAATTCAGACTGTTTGAGCAGTTAACACAAGACTAATTTTGATCACCCCATCTCTGGCAAGTTTAAAACAATGTTCCGGCAGTGACCATCAATGAAATGTACATAATGTACATGAACGCACATAACGACAGTCGGGAAAATGCGACGAAAAGATGGGGGAAAACATGCGACAACAAGCCACGTTACGCCCAATTTTTACGGCAATCAACGTACTTTTGTTATGGCACAATGCACTTTATTGGCAAAACCTCTGTAGCGGTGTGGGCCCACACAAGGGTGGGTTAGATGCCTGATTGCTCATGGTTTACAGTTATTCAGTTACGCTGCGCACACACTGCACATTACTTACTTGCATTTCTCCATTTCACCGTAGCTTCCATCTTGCCAGGAGCCAATCATCGACTCGATTCTGTTCCCAGCGGTGCGTCTCGCGTCCTCGCTTCGTCTCACGTTCTCGGACAATCGAGCTCGTCGCGTGCTCGCGCGAAAATGCGCCCATCTACTGGCCGCACTCGCGAAGCGATTGGGCGCTGACAATTTGAAACGGTTGGCGACGCACACTGCTCTTGTTGTGGTCGTTTTTTTGCAAAAGATGCTTCTGCAGTAGTGTCAAACTGGAAATGGGTCATTTTTTTCATTGGCCCGGTTCGGAGTAATGATTGATGTGTCTAATGACTGGTCGACCGAAACAACACTGTGCAAACAATTTAAAAAATCACATCATATTTTCGGGACGAAAAGAAGGGAGCGCTAGAATCAGCAGAACTGGACAGGGTCTTTGAGGTGTTATTCGAAATAAGTTCGGTGAATGGAATGCTCCGATCTATCAAACCTCAAAATGTTGTGAACATTTCCACAAACGTGTTCACTAATTTGCAAACACGTTTCAACCCTACGCATATGCGTGCCAGCGTTTCAGGCACATGGCGGCGCCACTGCAGCGTCTGTTGTGCTCGTTCGATTTGCTGTACACTTTGACTCCCACGAACACCGTCGAGCGGCGACGCATCGATTTCGCGCAGTCGCAGCAGCACACGGACGCAGAGACTGCGCCACGCGAATGGCACATGTTCGCGAACGCCACCGTGCTCGCGCAGCTGCAGGACGCGTTCAGTGTTCAGTTTGCCGCCTTCTTGTCGCACCTGTTCTTGCCGTTGTGCGGAAAGTCGGTCGTTTGTTGCTTCAACTGCTAAACTCTTTTGCATTTTGTTTTGGAGTTTTTTTAAAGCAATTATGCTTACCGGTTCGCTAAATGACAACGCTTCTTGGTGGCGGTTGACGATTTATCAGTTGATGATGTAGTTTGTTGTTTTTGCATCTGAGTTATTTCGTCTATCTGGTGTGATTTGTTCAGTACCGTATCCTCCTTTCGCATCACAATTCGTCTTGTAGCAGCTCTTAGTTCATTCCGGTTTTTCGGTTGTGGAGCACGTAATACATGAAAAGGAAAATAATCAATAATCAGAATGAAAAAGGACCATTTCCCATTCATGATCGAAGGAACTGATGCAATCGAATCATTCATGCAGATGCAAAATGAAATGACTTTTCAGACGCTACTTCGAGCTGTGCATACCAAACACCGAGCTGTTCCTCGCCATGGTCGCAATGGGCCAGACACTGAACGCCGCCCAAACGGCCACCGTGCCGATTCCCGTTCCGGTCTCCGGCGAGCACTCGACCAACCACTCGGTAGAAACGTCGTCACCGAAACTGTTGGCCGCCAGTTGGTCGTCTGACCAGCGGGCCTCATACGCGTTGGGCTCGAATCGGCTGACGGCCGCGGCTGCGTCGGCCGTGAATTTCGACCAGCTAACGAGAGCAGGTCACGCCAATGTTGGCTCGGCATCCGTTGCGGAGTTCAGCTCTTCCACTGATAATTCGTTCGAAACGACTGAGGACACGCAGTATCGGTTAGCGCAACCGCTTTCTTGCATTGTTCCAAGGTTTTTTCTGTTTTGACTCGGCTGGTTTTTTTCATATCAAAAATTTCATTGGTAACAATTAACATGTCGAAACTTACGCATTTTTTTAAAGAAAGGCCAGCCTTGTTACTGTCAGCCTTGTTGTTAGTTTTTCGATTGTTTTTTAGCCGTTTACGAATGCTTAGAATGAACTTGCATTTGTGTGCAGATGTAAACTGAAGGTCAGCGAGCGCCATCTGCGCGGCAATTGGCTGGCGCACTGGCAGCACGAGCTTGGTAGGCCGGCAGATGAACACTTTGATTTGAATGTTGCTTGTTGTTGTTTTTCTGTTTTTTGATGCAAATCATACTGGGGCCGTGCAGTCAATAACCGTGATCGTTAGCGCTAACCTAAAACGGCGGCCTGCTAAACCATTTACAGTGTGGACGGCTGCAAAGTTCATGCCTAGTTTCAGTGAGTGATGGAACTGAATTATGGTTTCATTGCAGGTCGAAGCACAAAAGACGAATCAGTGGTGTTCAATCACATTCCACTGATGTCGTTCCACGGGCACGGCGGTGTCGTGCGCAAGATCAGGGTGCTCGACAATGAGCACTCGTTCTTCACGGCCGGCCAGGTGCGCTCGAGTGGCGAGTTTTTGTGTTTCAAGAGATTTTTTGAAAGCAGAGCAAGTTGCAGAAATCCATTGTTTTCAGTAAGAATCCAGTAAGACCGAAGAATACAGGGTGGGTCACCAAAAACAGCCGTTGACGATGCCGGTCTTCTTCGCAGGACAAAAGCGTCCGCCTGTGGGCGTTGCGTTCGACGGGCGCCGGCAGCAGTCGATGCGAGGCGAACTGGGTCTACAGGGCGCATCGACGCTCGATCGCAGACGTGACGATGGTGGACGCGTTGCGATTGATCGCCTCAACCGACGGCACCGTGCATGTCCGTTCGTTTGGGGAGGGTTGTTTGTGGTGAACGTGCGCTCTGTGAATCTGTTCAAACATCAGCAATTTGTCACACACTCGATGGCGTTCTGTACGCTTTTCTCTGTTAGCCCTGGCTAAAAATATCGCACACAATCACCGTTCGCTCGCTCGTTCGTTCGTTAGCAATTCTGAAAAACGTGAAACTTCCAAAACTGCTTGCCTGATAACCAGTTTTCTTCAACACCGTTTGTTCATGCACAAAGTAGCGCTTTAGCACTTCAGCACAGCACACATACGCTTTTGCGCTGGTAGTGTGATATTGCACAGGTTTGCCAGTGTGTTATGAACGTTTCACCATTCGATGGAAATCACCTGTGAGATAAAAGAATAATAAAAGATTAGTAACATGGAGCGAGCATGAAATGAAGTGCAATGAAATAATAATGAAATGAATGAGAATGAAATGAAACATGAAAACAAATGTCCACATTGTGCACAGATCTGGGACCCGTTCATGGGCACCACCCTGCGCGAGTACGAATGGCCCTCTCAAGGTGCAGGCTTCACAGGGGGTCCAACCACCCTTGGGGCTACCAGCGCCGGGGAGTCCGCCGGATCAAGTGGCTCAGCGTCAACCGGGGTGTCAAGGGTGCGAGCGTTTTGCGCCCCCTCTGCGCTGCTGGCTGCGTGCAGCACCAGTGAACCGGTGATCCGGTGAGTTGGGGGGGGGCTGCGTTTAGTTCTTTGGTGTTTGAGTTTGTTCGGTGGCTTGGTGATCACTTTTGAAAGAACGGTTTGCCAGTTGTTTGGCACAAAACCGGCGCATTCGTATGCAACTCACCGACGGAGCTGAGCACATTGAATTGGGGTTCTTATGGATGGCTTTGTATGCACGTCGTGGTCGCAGCCGGATGATGGTGCCTTTGAGTGTGATGCAGCACACGGGCGCGTGGGCATGCACCCCACCAGGGTGCTGTCGTCGCAGCGTGTGTTCTGTTGGCAATTGTTACTGTCTTCAGGAAGGGAGAGCTTCAGTTGTTGGAGAGCCAATCAATGCCCTGCCAGTGCCTCTTTGCTCACACAGCACTCTTGCGTGCAGTTTCATCGACGTCCGCTGTGCCCGATGGGCGTTCTCCGTGAAATGCGCGCCGGCACACCAGACGACGCAGGTCGGCCAGCTGCGCGCGTTGTGCGTCGGCACCGACGGCTGGCTGGCGGCTGGCACGAGCGCCGGCCACGTGGTTGTGCTCGATCTCAGGACCGGCAAACCGCTCGGCAGCGGACGCACCGCTGAGTCCGAAGTGCACTTGGTCGGTGATGACATGCGCATGGTGGCATTTGGGGGCATTCAGTTGATTGGGTGATGGGTTTGCTTTTGAGTTTCGCTTGTCTGTTGGCTGTGGTATTGGACCTAACTGACTGCGTGACTGATTATGCAGAGATCTGCTGACCAACGGATACGTGTGGCTTCTCAGAATATGTTTCTGAGTTTCGGATCGGTTTGCTTGGAAATGCTAAAAAACGGTCAACTAAACGTTTCTACCGGAGTTTGGTACCAAATGGTTTCCGGAAGCGGTCCACGAATAAATAAATTAAAAGAATGTCGCAAATATCGTTAAGAATCGCAAAAAACCCCACAACAGCAAGGCTTGCCCATAATCCGCTAACTGTTACCGTCCGCGTTGCTCATGTGAAAGTAAGGTCGATTGACAGATCCCTTTTCAGTGCATTTCCCCATGAACACAATCAATATTTTCAATAACACCTTTTGCATCACCAACCGCCCCTGCGAATGCTTTTGCAGATGGAACGTGCCTCGGACGGCTGTTCGTTCGTGTGCGTCCAATCAGCGGCGGACACGGCCACCGTCTGGAACGCGCCACTGTGCAGTGTCACCGCGAGACTGCCCTGTCAGTGCTCTCCCGGTTTTTCGGTCTCTGTTTTGTGCGGTGCAAAATTTTGTCAACTAAAAAACGTCGCACAAATTTGCTATTTTTAGTTGCAGTCGGTGCGTGTGTTCTTTCCTTTTAAACTTCTATTATTTTGTTCTCACGTTTTGCTCAGTGTGCTCGTCAGACAGCGTCGTCGGTCTCGCGTCACACGGGCGTCATTTCATGGCGCTCTCTGGGCTGCACCGCCTGCGCCTGTACGCCGCGCCGTTGGCGTCCAACGTGCAGGTGCGCTGCTTGCTATGAGCGTTGGTCTGCACGCACAAACGCAGCACATCTGTTTGAATTGAAGTGCAGTCTACAGTCGAACCCGAAATTATAGGGAATCGTATGCATTAATTATGGGTGATTGCGGTATGCATGCTTCCAAACTCCGCCCCCACAGCAATGCCTGCACAGAACGCATGCATACCGTGATCCCAACCAATCAGCTGATTCCCTATAACTTAAGAGTTCAACTGAATGATGTGAACTGCTAATGCGCATGTTGTGATTTTTTAATTTTCAGCGACGTCAGTTCAGCGAGTGCAAGATCAAGAGCAGTCTACTCGGCGCAAATCTCTCTGCGATCGCCTATCTACCGTTGAATCGTCAGTTTTTATTCGGCTCCACCAACGGCGTTGTCCAGTTGTTTTGTTAAGTCAGCTGATTGGTGCGCTCCTGATTGGTTGATCCAGCTCGATGCAGCCAATCAGCACACGCCAGACCAGATTCAGACATTAGAATCCGCACGAGTTGTATGAGTTTTACAGTTTGAATGTTACTCATTACACTTCATTTTGAAATCCTCACAGTATGCCATTTATTACCACGTGAAAACACCTTACAAACAGACAGTTTTCGAATTTGGTCCATTTGAAATCGATGCGTTTCGGAATACAGCCAGACAGCGTGTTACATGAGATTGAACTTTTCAGTGCAACCAATTCACTGCTAGTGTGTTTTCGCTTTTCATCAACTTTTCGGTGTATTCTGTTTTTCTCTCTTGTCTATGTGGTTTGTCCGTCGCATTTTATTTTATCCGTCTTGTTATTCATAATAATTGCGTTTTTTCGACATTCGGAAGCTTTCTATGACTTCCTCCAGACATTCCTAAACTGCTTACATTTCCTTTGGTTTGGTTGTTGTTTGTTGTAAAGTTCTTCAGACCAACACAGACAAAACTCAAACACTGCATAATCTGTGATATTAGCACACTTTATTGGGATGTGCCTTTTTCATGTTATGCTCGATATCTAACATTATTTTTGCAAAATTTAACAGTCGATAAATCAGAAATTATAATCAACCTGTTCTCTGTTCACATGTGAAAAAGGTTTGCAAAATTTGGGTGTTTTTTTCACAAAAATGCGATATATAAAACATTATATTATTCGTTTTCTTAACCAACGTTGCCATACACGTTTGATCTTCTTAACACGATTTGTTGGACCCCTTTAAATTTGGCATCCAAGCAGTAAGGCCTTTTGGTGCTACAGTTTCATTCACATGTTTTTTCTTTTAGTAGTGTCATTCATGTTTCATTCAGATTTTTTTTATATAGTCTGAAAACTGAAGAATAAATCAAAAACAATGAAATGTCATGTTCAGAAGTTGTGTAAAAAAGCACCACAATACGTTGGAATGGAATGGAATAATGGAATGGCACGAAGAACAATGCGTTGGTAAAGGAACCAAACCCAGAAAACGAAACAGTGAAGTGCAACAACCGACGACTGTTCAACATTACTAGCAGTGTTACAAACCGCTGTCTTCAGATCTGTACCTGTGGAATGTGAGGGGTGACCGTGGGAAATGACAGTGACAATGAAATGAAACAAAAAAACGCAATGGAATGTTTTTTTTAACCACGCACAAATCGGAGATATTAAAATCCCGTAAACATTAAAAAACGTATATTTGCAACAAGCCCCATCACGAAAGCACACTCGGCGACAGGACGGACGTCGTAGCAGCACCGGGACTCAGCCACGACGGGCACAGCACCTTCGGCGAGAGCACGGTCGCTTTTGCAGCCGCCGGGTTCAGAATTGATGGGCCTGCGAAAAGGCCAGTTCATGCTGGCAAGCTGACGTGCGTCAAAGGCAAGTATGCAAGAACACGTGACAATGCCGTGCGCAGTGTGTTTGTCACTGGCGGACACATAGAGCTCACGAAAGAAGAAAGAACGGGATTGGACATGGGAGAAGACATTCAGCCGCAAAAATGACGTGCTTTATGTCAATGGAACCCGATATATGCGTTTTTTCTACTGCAATTCAACGTTTCACCGTCACGTGCTCGGTATTTTGCAAAAAAAGTGCCACAGGTCTCACCGAACACTGTTTACCTAGCACGCACGGCGACAAAATACTGGCGTCCGCTGCGGTCGGGGACAGAATGGACGGGCGCAGCACCGCCGGGCTGAGGATCGAGGGCCCGATGACGTTCGGAGACAACACTTTGTAGCCGATCAGCCGCGGCGTCAGGATCTTCGCATCGCCGACTTTCGGGTTCAGAAAGCTCATGCGAATCACCTGCACAAGAAACGCAGCAAAAGCCACTCCACGCCACACAGACCGCAGTTTGGTGCTGTATCTGCCGGTTCTTCTGGAACCGGTTGGGGTGACAAACTGTGTAGACAAAATAGAGTAAAGTGCCGAATCTGTGTGTGGTAGAGCTTCTGCTTCCCTCTGCCGGGCAGAAGACAGAAGCTGTGGTTTCTTGTCCCAGTGGAAGCAGTCAAACTAACGTCAAACACATGCACTTTGTGCATATCATTGAGTTTGAATATTGGCATGCTGAGTGGCTACATGGAGCTGATGTAACCAATCAGTGAGTCCGATTCAAAATGAGCCAATACAATAATCAACTGATGACCTACAATTCACTGTTCGGCTGCTTTAACAGAGTATGCTAAAACCTGTGGATTCAGAATCGCCGGCGAGAACACAGTGGGCGATAACATTGTGAACCCGAGTGATGACACTTTCAGCACGTTTGGCTTGAACGCTTTCGGCTTCAGAATGGAAATGGACGGCTTCGGCTGTTCCGGTGGTTGGCCGTTGTCATGACCTCCGGCGCTTTTCGAGGCACGGTGCCAGGTTTTCATGTGCCTGTCCGCCATCGGGTCATCGGCCATCAAACGAATGTCGTTCTCGAGGATCTGCGAAATGGTTTTTATACTTTGGGGGCTTTTTGATTTTAGGGGCTTGAGATTGGTGGCAGGTTTGGGCACATGAATGAGTGGCAGGAATGATTTTTTGATTCAGAGGCGCGCTGATTCGGCGCACACGCAAAAAATATTGCACATGTGGATGCACATGTTCGTGCTCTTATTGATTCGGATGCAATCTAACACTACAATCCAACTAGTTGACTGGTTGATGCATGCATTCTGTGCATTTATTGCTGTTGAGACAAAGGTTGGTTTGCAGAGAATCCAGGCATCACGTTACCACCAACCAATCACAGCTTGTTGGATATGTTATAAAGTTAGACTGTACAAACCCATGCACTTTAAATTTTTTGTTAGGCAAATAAAAAAGCCCAAATAAAACAATGCAGATTCAGCCGTTTTTTGCTTCTGAAAATTGCATGCTTTTCGTGCAGGCATCGCGGTGGTGGCGAAGTCTGGCGTCCTGCATAGAAAGCATGCCTCACGTGTGCACCAACCAACCAGCTGATTACCTATAATTTTAAGTTCGACAGTATACAAACCCTAATTCTCTCGGTCGGTGTCAACAACTTGAAATATTCAACATCGAATTCATCCTTGGTGACGTTCAGCACCCCCGTTGCGCCATACAGGCGCTCGGCTTGATCGTCGTTCATGAACGTGTACCCGTGCCGTGCCATGTCCAGGCGTTGCTGCCACGTCAGTCGCTCGTCAACCGCTGCGTCCAGCTCACGATCGGTGTCACTGGAAAAACGCTGCCAACAGGGTTTCGTGAAAGAAACTTGAAAAAAGCTATAAAAACCTGAACAAATATCGTGACACGACTTTTATCAAGTGCTTCTGACATTCCACTGCCGACTAAAGTGAACATCGAGTATTGTCTACTCGTTACTTTCATTTTTGCCTGTGTTGCCTGTTCTGTTTGTGTGTGAGTTGTTTGCTTGCAAGTCTTGAACGTCTTTGTACATCGCTGACTCATATGAGAATGATGACGAATAAGCTCACCTTTTGTTGCAAACTGTTTCTCACACTGGTCGCATTAGAGTAAAATCATAATAGTTCTCCAAATCCCGACATGTATAACTCATTTTAAATTCAATAATCCTGAAATCACAAAACCAAAAAAAATCAACCAGCAACCACGAACATGTAGTCTTTCAAGCGTTGCTGAAATATCAGTCGTTCCAACGCGGGCAGCATGTCCTCAATTGTTCTTCTGGCACCCGTCACTTCGAGTGCCAATTCTTGCCAGCCTTTGCGTTCGTTTGGCGACATTCCTGACAAAAATAGAGCATTGTCGAAAAGTTTTGTCTAAAAGCAGAAAAAAAAAGTTTTGTCGAAGAGTTTTAAAAAATTTAAAACAATGATTAAAAATAAAGTTGGGCAACGCTAGCAGGCCGGCTGAATGCAATACAACCGCTGCAACTGAGCATAAACTCAAGAGTCAAACCTCTCAGCAAATTGCGCATCGCCGTCGGATGCGTGGCGTTGTCGCTGAGGCTGAACAAATCAGGCGCCAGGATTGATTTCGTGTTCCTACGCGATTCCTGATCACTGAGCGAGAAGAACTTCGGCGACAAAAGCTCCACATTACTGTCTGATTTGGGACCATAGGGCGAACTGGGTGGTTTTGCAATGTTCAGGAGCAACTCTAGTGGGCCTTTGAATTGTTCGCCAAATATCAACCGTTGGATGTTCTTGACGAAACCGCCGGTTGGGTCGGTTCGCTCCAGCGTGAAGTGGTCTCGGATGAATTTACCTGTTTGAAAAGGGCAAATCTGGCATGCGATGTTGAGATGGCACAGACAGTAAAGTTGGAGGCAGTATCTTTTCATGAAAAAGGGCACGCGTGTTCAGGCGTCCATTTACCTCGACACCAACCCAGCGTAAAATGTTTTTTTTTAATTTGCATGACGGCACGACAAATAAATAAATACTGAAACACACCTGTCGAGCTCAATGGGCGAGAGGGAGAATCGCGATCAAGCATCGCTTTCAAATGTCGTGACAGCTTTGCGAGTCGTTCCAACAATTGGTCGCTCGACTGAAATTGGTGTCTTTGGCGGTGGGGCTGCTTGCGACCGCTGATTTCACGAATAACGCCTGGTGTGAATATTTAGAAACCGTGAAAATTTTAAGCTGAGTTTGAAGTTCAGGGTCTGATAGGCAGCTTACAGATCAGTCCTGCATTGTGGCGTGAAGACAAGACATGTTACACAGTGTCAAACAAACACACCGGCACCATACATACACCATACACTGACACGCGCACTGCCCTAATCACGCACATTTTGTATGTGCGCCTGTGCGTTTGTTTGTGATTGTGCAACATTACTGCGTCATAACGAGTATGACTGTCTGTGACATTACCGAAGAAATTTGTAATTGAAAGTAAAATTGTGGCTTTAAAAACCACCTACTGGTCAGCAACATGGGCAGGCTGTTCTCAGGAGGGGGTTGTTCAAAGTGCTGGTTTCCAACCGGTGCTTCATGGAAATTACTGTTCGACTGAATAAGACTTGGTAAGAAATTTGACTTCTTCAGTTGATTTTCTTGACGGTAATTGAATAAATTTCTTCCAAATTTTCCGACGGCCCGTTTCGATCGCCGTTTAATGTTGAACAAACGTCGCCACCTGTCGGCCGTTCGTTTGTCGCGCGCGGTGAAGCCTTCGAATATTGGCATGAACGGCAAAGTTACGGCAGAATTTGCAAATATTATGCAGATAAAGGGTTTTTATGACGCAAACGAAGAGAGAACTGGTTTTCTATCTAATGAACCATTATTTGGCGCACTGAAACTACTGATGCTCACTATGATTCAATCAGAGCACATGTTGATCGAAAACGTTGCCAGCTGAATATTCCATCAAGTGCCAACAATTCAAACTTTTCAACCAAAATGATATAAACAGATCTATCAATAACAATAATGGTATGGCCTGTAACGTTGCATTACATCATACATTTTGTGCACATGCACTTCGGTGCCATATAACACTAACAAGCCCTGAACAAAAACAGCGCGTTCACCTCGACTGAGACAGGCGGCGCGTTTCGTCAAGTCGTGGCGGTCGGCGTCGACAGCGATGCAGGCCATCAGTTCGTCGCCGGCAGCGCTGCCCAATTGGCATGCCAACTTCGCGGCCATCTGATCGAAAAGCATACTCGTCGCTTGCAGTTGCTGCAACACGTAGTGTGATGAAGGATCTTCATTTCTGTCATGCTACCCAACACGTATGCATTGTATTCTTCTGCGTTTTCCCTGTGGTTATGCTGTCGAATCGAAAGAGTGAGAACGGAAAATCAAATGAATTTTTAGTTTTTGCGGTCGATCGACTGTCCAAAATTTTGCATGTGTCTCGACGCGAATCTAGTCTGGTCCTCAGACTTGTTTCTGGTCATTTGTATATTCGTTCCGTCTCGTCAGGCATTCTGTTTCCTTTTTTATGTCGACACATTAGAGCAAGCAACATTCAAAGCAAGATCTAGTGCAAGTGTACCTGCTGCTGTGCAAACTCAACGACCATCTCGTGCATGCGGTCCGGTGACACGATTTGATCGTCATTTTGTGCTGAAATGCGCGTTGTCATTAACATTTACTAGTTTCAATTTTTAATTGATTAATTTTAATCAGCTGTTTCCCCTGTTTATTGGTGTTTGGAACATGTTTTTTCTGCTTGCCCAGATAAGTAAATATACTTACTGGCATGGCACTCGAGTGATCTCAAAACGTCATGCGGTTTTACTTTCCAAAAAATATATTCTTAAGTTTTAATAATCTGTTAACAAACCGTTGCTGTTGAATGTCACAACATTAGCAACCGTCAGCATCAGGTGCACAAGCGCAATGCCAACTGTAGCCAGCACTGTGGACACCTTCATGATTGCAACAGCAGCAACTGGATTGATTGATTGTCAATTGCAACAATGGACGTTTTATGTCTTGTTGACAGTCGCCCCCGATAATGATTATGGTATTGCTGATGTTCGTCTTGTCGGTCGTTCATTTTATGCATTTTATTAATGACGTGGAAGTGTTTCAAAACAATACCAGATAAGCAATCAACTCCGATTGGGCATTTATCTTTTTTCACATGACCTTTAGGTGCACCGTTGATCGTTGAAGTGAAGGGAATTGATCGGTTTGAAACACAAATCAGACAAAACTTGCACAATGATGAGAAAATATTCCGAGCGCTTTGTTTTACGATGATGCGCCTGTTAGTCTACTTACGTATTAAATCCTTTTCTTCTAAAAACAACTATTTAATTGGTTACTGGTTTACGTTTCAAGTATATTCAAGTATTAAAAAAGTTCATTGCAAAAATCTTATTGACAGTATAAAAACAAAACGCCGCCAACAAAGTGCACGATGATTTTTTAAAAACGTTCTGTTTTGACCTGTTTGACATTTGACTGTTCGTGCACAATAATCGTAAGATAAAAAACCGTAAAAATAGGAATCCACTGATAACATTGAATTTCAAAGAAATGAATTGCATCCAGATTTTTAGATTACCTAAAAGTTTAGACTCTGCGATTGTTACTGAAACATGAGTATGTCAAAACATTTGATAGCTAGAAGCGTACAGCGCTAAAACTTTGATAATTTGTTTTATTTTTTTATTAACTGTGTGTGCTTAAAGTTTTAAAAAGAAAATTAAGCAGAAAATTTAATGAAAGATTTTACACAAACTGAAAGAAATCGAAGTAAAAGCGCTTCAGTATATTCCTTTATCAAGCGGTCAACAAAAATATACTCCGATTAAATGTATTCTGCGTGCAACATCCGTACACAACAACACTGGGAAACACTGACCTGACAGTATTTATGTATTTCATGTAATCTATTAAGTAACGTTAATCAATCAATCATTTATCATGACAATACACAAAATTCCCAACAATGACTAACATGCAAGAAAATATGCAAGTGTACCGCAATTAAAATTATGATAAATGAATTACAAGTCTTTTTAATCCGTCAAAATAGATGACATCCCAAGATGGCATCTGTCAGATTGTAACAATTAAAACCAAAGCATCTGACAAGACAAATCATGTGAATAATTTCCACTGAACGTAAAGCTGGTGTGGTAGTCATGAAAATCTCAATCACGTAACAAAACAGATTTCACAGCTGCTTATTCAGCAACGACAGAAAGGGGCTTTAAAAAAGTAACAACCAAGCTCAAGTCAAGACACAAAAATCGGTCATTGAAAAAGTTCAAATTACATGTTTGTTGCTGAATGTTGAACGGAACCACAGCCAATGACAAATTCCAAAAAAATATCCAAAAAATGAAAAAAAAACTTTTAAGTTTTTTGAAAGGTGCATTCATGAAGCAGTAATTAGTAACCGCGTAGCTATGTTTTAATTCGCCTTTTGTTTGAGTCGACCGACCCGGCCTCTACACAGTTTGAGTTCGAGCGGAATCGGTTGGATTTTAAATTTTGTTAGTCGCTTAAAGCATAGGCGATTCAAAGGCTTTTTTCTGAAGGTTGCTTGAAGTTGAAACAAAACGTTTTTTCTGCTTCTTGGCTACAGAAAAGTTAAATCAAAAAACAAATTTATGATTTTCGAACTCAACGCATCGGGGCGGTTCGGTTGGTGCCAAATTTGACTCAATTTGCGAACTCTTTAAGAACCATCCTTGGTAGGTATACTGAAAAAGCCGATCTCAAACATTGTTCTCATCTCACAAAATCTTCTCAAACCTGACCGAGCGCGCATTAACGTGGTCCAAATGTGCGGCGGTTTTCAAGTTGCAGTGTTTCAAGTACGCAGACGGATCGAGGAACTGCGTCGTGCGTCTTGCGGCGACAAAAACATTGGTCGTAGTGGTCGTGCTCGCTGGACGCGGCAGATTGGACAGTTGACTCAATCGACTGTGCTCAGCTGGACGCTGCTTGGTGGTGGCAACCGAAGTAACCGATTGTTTCCTCGCATTTGGAACATGAAACCGACCGTCGCCGAGCGCAAGAATGTCGATGCGGTTCTTCTGGGTGACGTTCAGTATCTGCGGCTGCGAAACTTTAATGCTGCCGGCGTGTTCGGTGTGAGTTTTTCGGCCATTTGTCTGGACGGTCTCATCGGGCGAATCGTAAGTAATCGACGATGTCGACGCGTTACTGTGCGTCGACGTCACCGCAATGGGAGACTGCTGATTTGTTGGCGGCGTTGATGGACTGACTCGACTTGCTGACGCACTTTCAAACGGTACACAGCAGAATAAACTGGCCAATTGAGTTTCGCTGTTTTCATAATTATGCAGTTGATGTTCTTGCTGATTGAATTTTCGTTTATTGTTCGAATCATTATTTATTGGTTCTTCTCTCGAGCGATCTTTCGGCGGCGCCTTCCAACAACAGAAACAACAAGAGCACCACTCGGCGGCACATAACAGCAGCGGCAGTAGAAAGAGTCCGTGGTACACGCCGATAATCATCACCAACACCACTGTTTTGACGAATGTTTCGGCAATGTAGGAGCGAATACCAACGAGTGTGACTACGCCGAACAGCGTTGACAGACTGCTCTGAAGTGAGCAACTGCGGTGCGTGATGGTGATGGACATCCAGCAAAGACATCCATTGCAAACATAACCAAAAATAGCGGGTGTCCCAGACTGACTGAAGACAATATGCAGTCTAAAATAACACAGAAATGTTGTACAGTGCCAAGCACTTCAGCTAACCTGCATAATTGGCCATCCGACCGTCTCCAGGGTGGCCGACAACTTCTGCTGCATCGTGTTGCCGCGCGCATGGTGGAAATGATAAGTGACATGTGAACTGAAGTCGACCGAGAAGCCGATGGACAGGAGAATGGTGATATTCGAGATGATGTCCAGTGAGACGCCCACTGCGGCCAGCCAGCCCAGTACGCCGACGTTGATGCTGATGACGGCGGCCGCGACGGCGACGCAGCAGACGACGTTCGGGATGAACAGCAACGCGATCAACAGCATGGCGACGCCGGCCACAGCGACGTTACCGGCCGTGGCGCTGCCGATGGCGTCGTACTGCTCGGCCAGCGGGAACGACACGTCGTACACGTAGACGCGCACGTGCTGCAGGGGCACACGTTGCACAATGAATGGCAGTTGAGGCAAACTCATGCACACAACGTTTATCCGGCACGCCGCGTCATGTCTCCTCATTCATGAAGCAAAAAAACTGTAATGCAGCACGTCACGTTATCACGTTCGTAGCTTCGTTTTAGCTTGTTCATACAAGCATTCATACATGACGTGCCGGATATGTAGTGGCGGCCACAAGTTTGGAAACCCCTGCGTGCGCTAAATATCGCGCATTTTAGCGTTATTACTATGCACATAAGCAAATATTTTTGATTTTTGGAACAAGCAATTGTTGTGTTCATAAAAACAAAGCTAGTATGTGTTGGGCAGAGACGCACAATGAAAGCACGCACATCCCACCGCACACACGCGCGCGCATCGGGCTTCCCAACTTTTGGCCGCCACTGTACGTCGTGCATAAATTACCTTTCATAAGACAAAAAGGACAACTCAGTGTTTTCTATGAATGGATGTTATAATATGCACTGTGCTCCTGATGCTATCGCTGTATCTCCTTGAAATTTTTTAATAAAACAGCAAAGTTTGACATTCAAATACAAAGCTGTCCAGGATACATTTCATATTCTAAAAAACAAACGTCAAACCAACCGGATTCTCGCTGTTAATATCATTGACGAGGCCGACCAGTGTTCGCATCGCCGACGATCGATTGTCAAAGCTCATATGAACGGTCGGTACATACAGCCGTTGGTGCCGCACGTAAATCTCGCTGCTCTCTGCGGCACCAGCCCTCTCCAATACCACATCCGCTTTGTAATGTTGAAACACGGGTTGTTCCAGGAAATCACGCACCAACACTTCGTAGAACTGTCTTCGCGAGTCGAAATTCTGATTGCGAGCGACCGCGGCGAAATTTCGAATTAAATTTCTGTTGTTGTTGTTGTTGTTAGTTCGAAAATTGCCGTCCGTTGTGCGGAGGCCGTCGTTCGTTTGCGAGTACGCGAGAAAATCGCGCAGCCAAAAGTGTTGCGTCTCGATGGTGTACGGCGTGTGCTCGAGGCGAGCGACGATGTCGAGCAGTTCGAATTGAGTTCGCAGATCGTAGACGTCCATCAAGCCGCTGATGACCACCTCTGCCGCTGTGTTGTACCTTAAAACAGTCAAGTAATGTTTGGAACCTCATAAAACTATCAGCTGTTAAAAAAGTCAATACGTAAAAAGAAATAATTTGTCTCTGAGCAAATAAATTTAAAACAAATCAAACAACCAACCGCGTGAAATGTCGATCATAAAGCACCGAATAACGGTACGTATCCGAATCGTACGGTACCAGGTGATAAGCAGGTAGTCCTTGCTTCAATCGAGTGATACACCAAATAGAAACGGCTAAATACGCGCAATAACTGAGAGCTAATGCTATTTGTACATAACGACTTTGAAGTAATCGGGTATGCCAGTTGCCGAAATAAACGTTCTGCCAGGGACGCTCGCTCAAGCAGCTCGTCAATCCAAAGAAGGCGCGTTCTTTGGCGTCTGGTATGAAAAAAGTTCAAGCGTTGTTTTTTCTAGATTCGCGCAGATTCCGCTGACATCAATACAGGATGATTGTGTTAAATCCACTGTGTCAAATTATCAAAATGGTTTGAAAAAGTCTTTGAATAACTTCAGACTTGAGAACAAAACCAAAACTACTTAAAAATTTTGCAAAATTTCCTCTGACCTGGAAAATTAACTCGAAGCTTCCTCAGCGACAAGCCATGACGATTGTCTCGCTCACGATACCCGCTGATTGCCATTAAAGCGCCAAACATAATCAGTTGAAAACCAAACACAATGATAATCGCAAGACAACAGTGCGCGCAGAAGATTCGTATTGCTGTGATAATGAATTGTTCAATTTGATTTTTTTTAATTTGACTCGAAACTTGTTGCCACGACGACAATTCCGACAAACCAGAATTCTCACCCGGAAACGTGCTGAAGCAGCCGACAGCAAATACGGACGCATCCGTTAAAGTAGTGATGGTTATGGAAACCGCCGATTCAGAGTAAGTCTCTTGTAGTCTTGCACAAACGGAATTCCGCGGGTTCGAGCGTCGCCAGACGTTCAACAGAACATAAGTGTCGTCAACGCCAATTGCTGCAGAAAGTTGACAAAAGCTGTCATGTTAAAATTCACCACAAAAAAGGCATAACAAAGAGTCTTTTATAATGTTTCTGAAAACTAATGTTGTCGCTATTCTTTTAAGAACTTTTTGCCTAATAGCTGTGAAACTACATAACAAAACTCACAGAGAACCAAGAACGGCACGATCATGGCGATTTGTATTAGTGGAACGCCAACGAGATGCAGGATTGCTTGAGAGCAGACGATGCCACAAGCCGCTGACCAGACGCCACCGATCGCGAGCCACGGTTTGCTTAACACAACGTCCGTCATACAGCAGGAACCTGAACAAGGATACAAGTTTTAAGTCAACAATCAACTTTGCTATTTTTCAGTTAACAGTTACCCTTTTTTAGCTACAGCGAACATTTGGCAAGGTCGTGCTAACTGAATTGCCATTGTTCAGCCACTTCAAGCAATAAAACCGTCATGAAAAAAAGAGCTTTTCTGGATATGTTTAAAAGAATATGATTGAAAACCAGGTAATAAAAAGATTGATGTGAGCATTTTAAATATTTTAATATTTTAAAATATTTCAAAGTGCTGCAGTGAAACTATTCTGGAACTATGGGTACCTGCTGAAAAGAGCAGCAGCACTGCGGCGAGTAGCGGCAGCCATCGTCGTGTTCGCTCGCCAGTGAGAGACAGGTCACGGACATAGTGGCGTGAATTCCAAAATGCTACATCCACGAGCGACGAGTTTACTCTGATAATGTTTTAGAATAAGAAATTCCTTCGATTTCGATAGTACCTTAAAAAACACTTATCTAAAAACCAAAAATAGCTAGCAAACTAGCTATCAAACAAAGTCGAAACGTTCAACACACACACCTTCGCAGCGCGTTCACCCAAACGTCTCCGTAGGAAGTCAACAGCTCATTGCCAATTTCAGGCGGCAAATCGAATATCATTCGAACATATCGTGCGTGTTGTATCCTCCCATCTTCGGTTGTGGTCACATCGCCCAACAGCGAGCCAATGTAAAGCGAACGATCGCGATGCAAATGTACCACGGGAAATGTTAGGCGAAGCGGTGGCAGGAATTCCTAGAAGTCAGAACCTTCTTGAATTTATGGTTGCATAAACTAAACTGCAGCTGAAACCCTTTGTTAATCAGTGCCACCAGAAAACCTGAAGACTGGAAGTGATAATGAGAGACTAAACAAAAAGTTTTGTAACAAACTTATCAAAAAAATTTTTTTTCCGAACCGGATTGTCACGGCTAACAGCCATCGCGTGCCACAGCGCCAAGAAAGCGTCCGGCCTACAATGAATCCCAGAATGTTGGGCACAAATCTCCGCATAGCTGGTCGTCACCGGTTTCACACCGCCCAATCCGATACCATCACTTCTGTTGTGATTCAAAAATCGTCCATCACTCCGTTCTTCAAGCCTTTCAATCGGTACGATTGCTGTAAACTTCAGGTTATCCAGTTGACTCCTTAAACGGGCGTACTGCGCAACGAAGACCGGATGGAAAACATTTAGTTCTTGCGGAGATGAAAGAATCGCGATTAGAAGGTTGCCCGCAAGGAAGTCGCGGTCGGAGAAATAACCGCCGTCCGGGAAGATACGCGACATCGCCACGCGGTCGCTTCGGCTTCGCAGGTTGTCCGGAAGGAATAGCTGAAATGACGTTCTTTTGGACTGAGGCTTTTACTAACACGTTGTTTAGTTTGCTACTATCTTTTTGGTTTCGAGACTGAATGTGCGCGTAGACAAATGAAGTTTCATCCATGACGGCGGGAATTCAAAATTGGTACAATGAAAGTGATCCGTGTACTCTAAAAATAGGTCATTTCATGGCAACGACAAATTGCCACAGATTGACCGAGGGGTCAAAATCCATGGCAACATGTTTTATCATAATTTGACCCCCTGGTCAAAATATGGCATGAAATGACACAGGGTCGCTTAAGCTGTTTTGAATTGCCACATAAAAATTGAAACTACTACTTTCCTTTCGACGTCTTTCAAACGCATTGAATCGCAGAACCAAAAAAAGATAATACAGTAATGGGATGTTTTGAATTGTTGCAATTACAGCACAGCAAAGTCAGCAGGCTGATACACTTGCCACATATGTGAGATGTGCCTGTCAAAAGAGGTAGAGGTTCAATCAAATGCATGTGGAGGATGCCGAAGTCTTTTAGGTGGAGGGAGGCACATCCGGAAAACTGAGTTTTCAGAACCGTTATTGCTGTGTTTAATTCTTGGATTGCTCAAGATACGTTCAGGTACTGTAATGAAACGTTTCGATATTAATAGTATTGGACACTTGGAATGTGCATAATGCGTCGTCATCGCACCTTCACATCGCCGCCGTGTCTCGTCTTCGCACGAAAATGTCTGAGACCGTCGATGAACGGTCCCAACAGCAGACAAACGATCACTAATGGTATGGCGAGAAAGATTAACGGATGTCGCCCGATGCGATGGCCGAGTTCGCCGGCCCATCTGCGCATCGTGTTGTCGATCGCCAGCCAGACGCCAATTATGGTCAGTTTCCTTTTGTTATTATCATTACTATTACTATTACTAATACTATTATTGCTGTCGTTGTTATCATCGGCGGCATTTCGCTCCTCGTCTCGCTGCTTCTCATGTTTAATCGTGCGTTTCGCTGGGCGCTCACAAACGGCGGCGTCCTTTACTCGTGACTGACTCGGGTTTGCTGTTATTGTTGTTGCGAAATGCATTCTTCGTTGTTGTCGTTGTTGTTGTTGTTGAGACACAATTGGTGACATTTTGTTATCTTTCATGTGTCCTGTGCATTGAGTATGGTGTATATCTGTTTTTTATTTCACGTATTCGAAATTCAATTGATCAATTCAACATGAACGCGCCCGAGAGAGACAAATATCACGTGAAATTTATCTCTTCGATATCTCAATACTGCTGCTATGTACGTATGCATTTGCCTTAGTTTAGATTTCTAGGTGGCGCGCGGCCTTCAAGCGAAACCGTATTATACATTCGAATTCGACAATAAAGAAAACCTCGCTGATTAAACTATTCATTATGTGGGATTTATGAGGAGTTTACAAGATCTACATGCACACGTGCGTGTGGAAACATATGCACGGACGGCATGAAAACGCAACCAATCAAGACCAATATGTCAATAGCACGTGTTTCAAGCCAATTGTTGTTCGTGAAAAATTCGATTACAGCACGCTTGAAATGCTATGTGTGCAAAAACCCCATCAAACATGTCGCGATCGACCTTTTTTCGAAAGTATGTGTGTCTTTCGCGTACAAACAGTTCAACGAAGTGTGAGAGCAGAGGCCGACTACTGGCGACAACAATAACTTTTTTTGGATCAGATAGATTTACAGATATGGCTTTTATGGAACATACATTTGTGTCGCCGCGCCTGCCATAGGTGAAAAAAATATAAATATTGTAGGCGGGTGAAATGACGGGCACAGAATGTGAAGGTTTGATGCATGTTCTGATTTCAAGAACTTTTGTTGCGACCGGTGCTTCGGTTTAACGCCAAAATATAGTATAACCTTTTTCGCGATGAATTTTGGTATAATATTTTTACAAAGAACGTGGAGGCTAAATGATATCTGATACTTACTAAAAGTCACTCAAGTGGTTGGGTGGTAGCGCGTTAGACTATTTCTGTGCGTTCGGGGATCGCGCCTCGCCGAGGGGTGTATAGGCACTTAATGTCAAAGAAAACTCGATGGACGCTCTACTCGATGGCGTTCTGGACGCGCTTTTCTGGGTTAGCCCTGACTAAAAACATCGCCTGAAATCACCGTTCGTTCGTTCGGCCTAATGTCAAAAGTTGTGATAGGTATAACTTAGATTACGGTACTTGCAGAGAGTAGTCAGAGCGGCAACTTTATAACAACATACTTTCCGATTTATGAAGCGATAAAATAAAATGAAAAAGCGTGAACTGATAAGACACTTTGCTGATCGAAGATGCATCCAATTAGCATTAATATGATTTTTTTGAATATAAATAAAGTTTGAATGCCCTTCGATCTTTTTATTACAAGTGTAAAAAACTTTGAAAACAATACATATACAGGTGTATTTGCAATTAAACAAGAACGTTGATTATTAAAAAATAAAGACTCATGTTCTGACTCTGAGCGTTGAGTCAATTTAAAATAATCCTGTACATATCTGATACAAGCCTTAGTAATGCGTGGTAATTGCCTTAAAACTCGAGAGTTGAAAAGTGGACTAGTTTTTTCTGACACGACTACCACATGCATATGCCTGCTGGGCATATTTTGCCTGGATTATCTAAAATTAAATTTGCATACATGATATATCTTAAAATTGAAACAGCGAGACAATAACGAGCAATTGACCATTTGGTGCTAAAATCCGACATGTGTCTGACCTGGATCTGTGGATGTTCCGGCTATTATATTTTACACAAGTTCTTCTGTGAGTAAAAAAGTTTCCTTAATGTTCTTTTTGATAATAAGGAAGAATATGGGAGTACCATAATGCATTCTTAATTCATTCTCTATGGTGCATGTATCAGAGATCAGTAAGTTGCACACAACATGTAGTACCAATATGCGCACGAAGGTACAGTGAAGGCCGGACAGCCGCATTTGAAAACCAAAACATTTGTCTTTTATTTACCCGCAAGACTTTTATTTATTAAAATTATCAATTGATCTTTTTCTCCATTTAAAATGTTAACTTTAAAAATGTTTTATACGTTTCTCGTAATCAACACCGAGCGCCCATCAATTTGTTGCCACCTAGCTTGCTCAATACTCGCTCTTCAGTATTTGAGGTCACCACTCAACACGACACAACATTTGTAAATCCTCAATAATAAAACCATGAGATTACTACGTATGTGTTTTAAAATAAGTAGTTGTGGAAAGATTGCCCGGATCCTGCGCGTTGATTAATGACTTATTCTCTTCAATTCAAAGAGTGCACATTGGTTGAGCTCTAACTATTACGCGTGACAAATGGCATGACAATTATCGCCAATAAGACAACTCCATAAGTTAGTGTAAAATGTCGAGTATTGCCAGGTTTTCTAAAGATTTGTGCTCCACAATAAAATACTCATAATAATAAAACACTTCTTCAAAAATTAAAGCTTGAACAAAGATGAAAACGACGTACCATAACCCGGTAAACCGATGTGGTGGCAGTTGAATCTTTGCGCTTTTAAAAGCAAACAAATGTTTTCAAAATTGACGACAAAAATCACACATTAAATGACCTTCAAATGACACTGTTGATTTAGACCACAAATCCAGTTGCCCAATTTTCAACGCTCCATTGACGACTCAAACAAGGTTGAAAATTTTACTTCACATTTGTGTCAGCATTACACCACTTCAGATATGTGTCATGAACGTTTTTTACCGTGTCGATTTTGTCACCCGATTTTAACTATTTAGCCAACCACCAGTGCTAGTTGCCTTTTACAGGACCATATGACCCCGATTTAATTTCACATGCAGTTCAACATTGGAACACTTTTTTCAAGTTTTTGATAACAGAACATACAAAATACAACAGTCAAACCGAGCGAACACCTGTTTGCAGGTTAAACAAGAACAACCCTCAACGTGTCAGCAGAGCACATACACCTCATTCTCTAAATACAAAAAAGGACCCAGACAGCAAGTCGAGGTGGCCGTGAAACGCGGATGACAGACACGGAACATCCGCGGCAACCAACATCAACAGCGCTACATTGGTATACTTTTTGCCTCGAGCGTGTCCAACCGGAAGGACGTAATATGCCTTCAATGTGCTCGTAATGCACATTGGCAGATTATCGTGTCGGTAACGTCCCACAGTTCTGAACAAACGGCCACACTGTAGTCGGAGGTCTGAACGCACGCTAATTCGGTCGAACAATCCGAACGCACAAATCGAGAACAATTGAACACTTTCTGAATACAACCACCAACTCATTTAGCAGTTGTCATTCACCGTTAAACACTGAACACTTTTACTCAGCTAGTTTTTTAACAATAACAAAAATCTAATGACTTACCGAGCTGCCGTCCCATCTCGTTGATGACATTTCTTTTTTTTACACGACTTGCTCTCAAGCATCTGAAAGCGTGAAAGCAAAATAAGCACAAGCAACACGAAACTGACATCAAATTGGAACAAATAAGTCCGAAATGAATCGCAAGTGATTCTGTTCACAGAGACAGACGTACATAGTTGTTCTAGGGGGGGGCCTGGGGGGGGGGGCGCCCCCCCCCCCAAAAAAAATTTTGAATCTGGTTTTTTCGGCTCAGCTATTATCTATCTAAAAAATTTTCTCAGCCAGCTATCTATCTAAAAATTTTTGTCTTCGAAGACATGAAATGAGTCAATTTTTGACCAAAATTGACCATTTTTGCTCGTAATTCTTAAAAATTTCGCTAATTTTAGGTAAAATACGCGTTTATACTTGATTTTTAGTGTATTTTTAGCATTATTTTGCTGTTTTTATAGTTTTTTAGCGTTTTAGCTATCTATCTATCAAATTTCAAAACTTTGACCGGCCCCCCCCCAAAGTCAATTTTCCAGCTATCTATCTATCTAGAAAATTTGCTCCAGCTATCTATATCGGCCCCCCCCCCCCAACTAGGGTTAGGGGCTTTGAAAAAAAATTTTTTTTTATTTTTTTTCGTTTTTTTTTAAATTTGGATTTTTTTTTCAAACTTAAAAAAAAAATTGAAAAATTTTTCTTCTACTTTGCTCTGAAAATTCGATTTATGGCATAATTTTTTGAAAGTTCAAACCAAATTTTCTTCCCAACTTCTTTGTGTGCTTAGGTACATGTCATTATTTGGTCATTTTGACCGACGTACTCCATGTTTTTCGATTTGGATGACTTCTAGAGTCAATTTTTAGCGTTGAAATGACTTAACTGAATTGAAATATCGTTTCAGAAATCGTTTTCTTGCAACTTAGAACATGTTTTTTCAGTCGGTAGGCCATGAGATGAACATGATATTTTGTTGATTGGCGTATGTTATAGGTCTACAATGGAGTTGTGCGATATATTGTTAAACAATTGGAGCGGAGATGTTGGTTAATACCACATCACACGACCGTTTTTCAGACACCCGATAACATGGCCACATGTTAAAACTTGCGTGCTGAGCTAAACTAACGTGTTAAACTTGCGTCTGTCAGTTGCCCGCAACGTGATCGCGAAATTATGGACGTGTTTTCGATACGATGATTTGAAGAGTGGGCTCTCGCCATGTGGCAGATAGCATAGCTGGTTGAACCTGAAAGTAAGTGTCTTGGGGGGGGGCGACCGGGTCGACAGGGGTTGCCGACTTAGCTACAGCAAACAGGAATTTTTGAACACAGTCAAATTTTGGTAATTTTCTAAAGAGGAACAACTAAGAACGGTTCAATATTCAAGTACACGTCGAAAATTGTCCTGTTTTACTGTTGAAAATGCAACTTTCCCTCTATGAAATGGACATAATTTCAATAAAACACGATTTTCGCTCTTATAGTTTTCCGGATCGTTCTGAAAATAGTCTAGATGAACTCAGCTCGACGAGACGCTTCGAACAAACCTAACTTGTAAAAAAAATTAAAAAAAAAAATTTTTTTTTAATTAAAAAAAAAATCCGGATTTTTTTCCCCCTAACCCTACCCCCAACCCCTCGGCTCTGGAACAACTATGCAGACGTACAACAAAAAATAAAAACAAAAGGAAATAAATAAATACCTTCAAGGATGGTTATATTTATTCCAATTGTGTTCTACGGCAGAACGTTGATAAAAACAAAAAAAAACAGCAATTATGCAACAACGTTTTGTTACTAATACTGTACTACAGCTGCACAAACAGGTAAAATAAACTGCGTTTCAAAAAAGCTGCGTGCACACTTTCCGAGCGCGCGAATTTCAAATGCCTTTGCTGTGGATGTGCAGACTTTTCTTGAAAAATCAATCACTATGCCTGAACGCAGCTACGAATGTACAGTGTATACAGTCGTGGAAAAGTGTGCGGGTTTATAGATGACCATTGGAATATTTTGTTCTCTTCCAATGTCATTACTATGAAACATCAACTATGGTTATTTTCAATTACAATTGTGTAGCCAACCTCATGTTTGAGCATGAAGACAGACTTGTTACACCGTCTCACAAGCCTAAAATTATGGCGCAAACAAACACAAACCACAATAACATTTGGTGACTTTCTAAAATGTACATGCAACGGACAATAATCGGGTCCGGATACAAAATAGCTATCCAAAAAGGCAATAAGTGTGTAATAATGCGAAGAAACCGAAGATCTCATGCCAACACCTTGATCCGCGAATAAAAGCCTCTCAGAACCGGATGACATGGCAAACATGAATAATAAACAAGTTCACCGTTCCTTACTGCATATGCTGTTTCATCAAAAGATATACAAAAAATGTTTGCAACTTTCTTGAGTTTTGTGCAACAACTGTGTGCGATGTTCATTCACTTGAGCGCCGCCAATATCTCCTGCATCGTCGTACTCTGCAACGGAGCGTTCGTGAAAAGTGAACCGACGAACGCGTTGGAGCCCCAGCGCTCGTGCATGATCACCTGAGAGAGTTGCAAAAAACATTGGCACTTGTGAGCTGTGTCGGTGTGGTTGAGGAATTCGCTGGAACTGCACGCAAATGAAGTCAGTGCAATTGGTTTTTTTTCGCAATCGACAAATCAACCAGACAAGCAAAGGACTTCATAAATTCATAAAAATTTAAACGTCACAAAACCAACTTTGCAACAGCCGAGATCCTCCACTCGTACACCCAACCGCCGATAACGACCGTCAGTCTCAAACAGCGTCGCATTGGTGAATGGACCGAGGTACTGAACAAGAAAAAAGTGAATGAAAAAAACGACAAGACATGTTTTCGAACGGCAAACTAAGTTGCTTTGGATAATACGCTTCAATAAATCAATAATCATAAATAAAAAACCATAATTTCGTTACCGGTCGCCCAGAACTCGGATCAATAAAGTCAGCCCAGTAGCCTTGCTTGCGCAACGCATCGCACACGTGCGTCGCGGCATCGATAAACTGAAATGCAGAAAGTGTTATTGAAACCCGTTTTAGTTCATGGAATGCAGCATGGGCGAGAACAAACCGCAGCCAATTCATTAGCGCTCGACACTTTCAATTTCTTCTTTTCGAAAACTCAATATTTATCACATGAAGCGCTATATCTCGACGTGCAGTAAAATGAAACTAGATCTTGAACGAAACACGCTTCACTGATTGGATTCCTTTGAGTTTAGATGCGCTTATTGGTTCGTATCAGCTAATCAGATGTTTATTCATCTTCAAAAACTTTGCGAGCTTTTTTGCCTGTTTATCCAGTTCAACAAAAGCAAATTGTATGATAAATGATCTGCTGTGCACTGCGGTCTGAGTGACCATGCCCATCGGATGCATCAGAGGGGTGTGCGTGCGCGTGCATGCGCTGGCCACCTGCGCGGTGAGCACGTCGCGCTCGGCCTCCATGCGCTCGCTCCAGACGGCCATGTCGTGCGCGCTCTTCTGCACCAGCGTCACGATCGTGCAGCTCGCGTCGTTCGCAAGGTTACGATTCGGAAACAGATCGTTGAACTCTGCACGCAACATTGCCAGTTTGTGATGGACAATTTTAAGACTCGAATTCACGGACAACCACGCTGCTGCTACACAGCGTCCGCGGCAGTACCTTTCCCACCTCTGGGCGATAAACAACTGATAGCATCATTCGTATTACTGAGCTCGCTGTTCCATGTAAAAAAAAAGTTCAACAGGAAAAGTTCAACGTTTTTTTGTGCAACCAGCAAATTCAATGCAATCTGGAGAACTGGTTTTGCGTCTGGTGTTTTTTTATAACTTCGAATTCGGACGAATTTGTCAGCGAGCTACGTGTTCAGTCCATCACCATTACTACATTTCTCTATCCACTTTTCAGTTTATGTCTGCGGGCACAATACGTGCAAGGTTACCATTCCAGAATGATACAAGAATGACAGGTAGCAAACTTGAAAACAATGCCGAACCCTGCCAAAAGTCACCAAATGACCCCCAGATGCACCAATTACTCACCATTTCGCACGAGTTTCGGCGCGTCCACCGCAATACAATCGATCGAATCCTTCAACTGTCCCTCAATCTGTCCGTCAAAATCTTTCATTGACGCCCTCGCAAACGTGATCAGCGCCCGCAGATGCTGTTCGTTGTTTAGCGGCTCCGACATCAGCTCGCTCTTATGAACGTTCACTTGACCGGCGGATGGTAGTTTCAATTGTCGGCTCTGTGCGCATTTTGGAATTAGAAAACAGTCGATAATTGCGAAAGTTACGCCATATGGTCAAAGTTGAAGAGACCAGTTAACTGCACCAATCAGCACGTTTAGAGTTCAAGTGCAGCCAGTCAACATGTAGCATATCACACAAATTTCGAGGACGTCATAAGACCATTTTTGGGTTATTTATGGACTGATTGAAAATTTTTCCGCGCCTTCTTTTCGCGAACGCGAACGGCAGAAAAACAAAATTCACGAACCGACACATTGCAATGATGCGCGTCCGTGTCGGTTTTACCAGGCAAAAAGAAATCGTTCTCGCTCGAATCAAAACTCGTCGTCGCCTTCGTCACTGGACCCACTGAAAAATTCAAGTTGAAGCGTTATTATAGAAATATTCAAGTTGAGCACATCATGCAGGCAGCGGCAACAGTCGCACACACACACACTTCCATTAGTGGCGAAAGAGACCAAAAAACCCACGCGTGAAAAAAAACCGTTCGTTTGCACGCGTTTTTTTCGACCCGCTCGTTCGCAAGCACTTTTCAAAAACTCGCCTCATATGAATGCCACTGTCACAGATAGTCCAAACATGTGAAAGAAAACGAAAGAAAAAACAAAAGAAATTTTCCAGATTACTAACGTCGCTTCGCCTTCAGACCGAGCGACGTCGGCGGCGGCCTTGGCTGCGACGCCAATTGTCGTCCGAGTGAACGCAAATTTGATCCGCAGAGAGAAATCTAAGAAAAGCGGTTTTTTGTAAAACAATAAGCCATGACGAGGTGGACGTGGAGAAGATGAGAATGGAATGAGACAGGGCCGCGCCGCGAGACAGGTGGGGCCGTGGTTGGAGGAATAATAACAAAAAAATAAACCTGTCTTCCGGCGCCGGTGGCCATATGTAGCATCAGCTGCACAACAAATTGTGATTTGTGAATTATGTTATTTGTGCGAGTCGCGGCCACGGATGCTGTTCTCTTTTCTCTCTTTTATAAAATGAAGTGAAAAATTGTGTGTGAAGAAGAAAAAAGAAATCTAAAAATATCGTGACAAAAAGATGAGTTTATTCAGAAAAAATTCAGGGTTCGCTTCGCTCGCGTCCGAAATTTTTTGAAACTTTGAAAAAAAATTTGATCGGGATTTTTAAATTAATCTTTTTTAATTGATTAAAAACGAATTGTACTTTCATCCATTACCGAAGACGAGGGGGTGGGGGGATTTAGCGGTAATTGTATTTTGGGTTTGCCCTGGTTTTTTCCTTTAAAATTCAAGCGAAAAAGAGAAGGGGGGGGAAATTTCAGGGGGGGGGGGGGGGGGGGTGGGGGGTGGACTAGGGTTGTTAAAAAAAAACAAAAATCGTCGTCATCAAAAAATTTTTTTTTTTTTTTTTTAAATTTCAAAAATCAAAGTTGTGCTAAATCAATCAGGGAGTCCGAAGAACCACATGTGATATGCAAGCGCCTCCCGAATGACTCCCGTATGGCGGAACTTTGCAGATTTTGTTTTGGTGACCTCAATTACCCCTTTTCCAAACCGTCACCATGCCTCTTCTTGTGTTTTGACCTCCAAAACGTCACTAATTGTCCCCAGCTAAGCTAATGCTAAAGTGAAGACAAACATACCGCCTTGAAATTTGATCAATTCTTCTGATGGTGTCGCGACGACACGACACGAAGCAGCAACCAGACAACGTAGCGCTTGCAAACGGAGCAGCGAGCACAATCGGACGCTCTGCGAGGCGAATCGTCACCTTATCTGCATCGGAAATGGTAGGCTAAGCTTTGGGACGCTCAAAAACTTCATCGCAGATGTTGTCGAAGCCTAAAATCAGTCGGTAAAACGGCCCAAAATCGACTGCTAACGGTTTTACGAGGTATAATCAAAGAAAATTTTTGTTGAACTTTCGAAAAATTGTGCCAAAATTGAGGTTTTCAGAGCATATTAGAGGAAAATTTTTCGAATTTAAAAAAAAAAAAATCGGCATTTTTGTTTTTTTTTAATCACTTTTTTTTTAAAAAAAAATTTCATTTTTGTTTAACAACCCTAGGGTGGACCCCCCCCCCCCACAGAAAATTTTAAAAAAATGCACCCCCCATGGGACCCCCGGGGGGGCGGGGGTCCCACGTTCCCATACGTTGGACCCCCCCCCTCACTTTTTGGTCGGCCCCCCCCCCCCCCACGGCACCATACCCCCCCTTCGACACTTGGTTTGGGCCCACGGTACTGGTGGGGGGTGTGCACCCCCCAGAAAAATAGTGCACCCCCCATGGCCCACGCCTGGGGGGTTGTCTCTGTACTTACCATGACTGACACCCCCCCCACTGAAAAATTTTCGGCACCCCCCCCCCCACGTGACGACACCCCCCCCCTCGAAAATTTGCTTTCGCGTTCGGTACTGCTTTCATCTGATTTTTTTTGACAATTTCTACTTTTGGGCCAAAGTTCGACGAGCAAAGTTTACGGACGGTACGGTACACGCGACTCGCGACACATCATCAGAATTGATCGAATTTCAAGCCGGTATGTGTATTTTCACTTGGGCTAGGGACAATTAGTGACATGGATTATTTAGTTCTGAAAGTGCAAAATTCAACCTCAGGGTGTCAGAACGTTCGAAAGGCCTAACATAAGCCAAGTCTTTTCAAGAAAGAAGATGTAAGAACAATTCAAAAGCATTTAATAAGTTTTTAATGAAGCCAGAGCGTGTGCACTAGGGTTGTTAAACAAAAATGAAAATTTTTTTTTTAAAAAAAAGTGATTAAAAAAAAACAAAAATGCCGATTTTTTAAAAAAAAAATTCGAAAAATTTTCCTCTAATATGCTCTGAAAACTTCAATTTTGGCACAATTTTTCGAAAGTTCAACAAAAATTTTCTTTGATTATACCTCGTAAAACCTTTAGCAGTCGATTTTGGGCCGTTTTACCGACTGATTTTAGGCTTCGACAACATCTGCGATGAAGTTTTTGAGCGTCCCAAAGCTTAGCCTACCATTTCCGATGCAGATAATGTGACGATTCGCCTCGCAGAGCGTCCGATTGTGCTCGCTGCTCCGTTTGCAAGCGCTACGTTGTCTGGTTGCTGCTTCGTGTCGTGTCGTCGCGACACCATCAGAAGAATTGATCGAATTTCAAGGCGGTATGTTTGTCTTCACTTTAGCATTAGCTTAGCTGGGGACAATTAGTGACGTTTTGGAGGTCAAAACACAAGAAGAGGCATGGTGACGGTTTGGAAAAGGGGTAATTGAGGTCACCAAAACAAAATCTGCAAAGTTCCGCCATACGGGAGTCATTCGGGAGGCGCTTGCATATCATATGTGGTTCTTCGGACTCCCTGATTGATTTAGCACAACTTTGATTTTTGAAATTTTTTTTTTTTAAATTTAAAAAAAAAACAAAAATGACGATTTTTGTTTTTTTTAACAACCCTAGTGTGCACGCGCATAGTTGTTCCAGAGCCGAGGGGTTGGGGGGGGGCCGATATAGATAGCTGGAGCAAATTTTCTAGATAGATAGATAGCTGGAAAATTTTGGGGGGGGGCCGCGGGGGGGGCCATGTGACTTTGGGCGTAAAACTACAAAGCTAAACCGGAGCTGGAGCTGATCCCTGATCCCAATGTTTCACCCCTTCAACAAAGCTGTCAATCAAGGCACTTTCACTTTGTTAAAAAGGCTTCACTTAGGATTAGGATTAGGTTTAGGATTAGGAACCTACAACGACTTCATTAGGATTAGGATTGGGCTTAGGATTAGGAACCTACAACGACTTCATTGAAACCGAACTAAACAACAAAACAGACTGTAAACTTGGCTTTGGTTTAGTAATGTAGGCAAAGCGACTTTGGGGGGGCCGGTCAAAATTTTGAAATTTGATAGATAGATAGCTAAAACGTTAAAAAGCTATAAAAACAGCAAAATAATGCTAAAAATACACTAAAAATCAAGTATAAACGCGTATTTTACCTGAAATTAGCGAAATTTTCAAGAATTACGAGCAAAAATAGTCAATTTTGGTCAAAAATTGACTTATTTTGTGTCTTCGAAGACAAAAATTTTCAGATAGATAGCTGGCTGAGAATTTTTTTTAGATAGATAATAGCTGAGCCGAAAAAACCTGTTTGATAGAGATAGATTCGAAAATTTTTTGGGGGGGGCCGGCCCCCCCAGGCCCCCCCCCTAGAACAACTATGTGCACGCGCGCTGCTAGTGGACCATGAGCATGAGCACGTCGATGCCGTGAGCCTACGCGTGCGTTTTTGTAATGAAGCTTTTGGCGATTTTGGAGCTGTGGTTGACCTAGAAATTATCACAGCATTTTTTTAAACAAATTTTGAAAGTTTTAGTCCACTAAACGCAGGTGAATATCGAAAGCAATTATGCAGGTTTACTGATTTAGTTTTTTCAGTAAAACAAATTCTGTCGCTAACAGCATCATCCGGTAGAGGAAAGTGGAAACGGCCATGATCATTTGTGTGCAATATTTTTGCGATGTACATTTTGACACGAGATATCGCCCGACCGAGACGCACCACACCATGTGTGATATTGTGTGTGCAGCCAGCGGCCCAAATGCGCACACAAACCTCAACACGAGCGTGTGTGACAAAGTTCACTTCAGTATTCTTTCTCTCCCTGTTGTCTGTGTATTTTGCACGTCCCCGCCCACCGTATTCAATTTTCCGAGCGTGGAACATTACATTTCATATCACGTTTGCTTTGTGTGACGGTCGTG
Source organism: Theristus sp. LFF4_11 (assembly GCA_030248135.1). Classification (NCBI taxonomy): domain Eukaryota; kingdom Metazoa; phylum Nematoda; class Chromadorea; order Monhysterida; family Xyalidae; genus Theristus; species Theristus sp. LFF4_11. The sequence goes on from JASANC010004507.1 coordinate 59,649, forward strand.
CCTCTCGTGCGTACGTGAATTTGGTTTTGTTTTTGCGGTATTCATTCAACAGTTTGTGTTGTTTGAAATGTTGATGTTTTGCGATCGTGGTGTCATTCACTCATTCTCTCGGTTCGAAATGCGCAAACGACATTTGTGGAGCTGAACAAAAAAAACACATGTTCGTGCCGTCATTTGAACAAACGAAAACTCGGAAAAACTCGACAACCAAGAGAAACACGGAATCGAAAAGCTGAAAATGAGCGCGAGACGCGACGAGCAACTGGACTTTGCTGAGGTATGGAAGCGGAGCGTGGCTCGTACAAGCATACAAGCATGCTATACACGCTCAATGGAGTCCTGCTCATTCTTTCGAATTTAACACAACAACTTTGTCACGTTTGTCACGCTTTGTCAGTCTACAAACGTGAGGACACCTAAAATAAGCAGCAAGAAACGCTAGAAAAGCAAGAAGCGAGATGCACTTTTGCATTTCGCGTCGTGGGCATGAGTTTTCACACCAACAGAGCCAACCACTGGCAATGCACCTAATGAATGCAGTTGGTCTGTAATTTTGTATCACCATATAATATTGAAATATCCGACAGCCAGTGCAGCCGTGCAAAATAAAACTGCACGTGACATTCAGGCGATGCGCGACTTCAGGACGATGTTTCCGTCGTTGTCGGCAGACGTGATCGAGAGCGTCCTGAGAGAGAACAACGGCGCCGTGGAGGACACCATTGATCAGTTGCTCGCTGTCGCCACCGAGACCGAGGAGAGCAGCAGCACGCACACCAGCGGCTCTGCTGCTGCTTGTGCCTCAACCGTCCGCAGTCCTCATGAAACGTCGCCGAAACAAACGCAACAACAACTGCCGTCGCCGCTGATGGTTTGTCGGGGTGTGGTGTGCGAATGGTTTCAGAGTCGTTGGTTCAAGGTTCTTTGACACCGTAATTCGATTCTGGACATGAGACTTTTGGTACACGCACATTCTCTCGCTGAAAACGAAACAATTTGACACACACGGAGTTCGCTGTTTGCGGTTTCGCCAGGTAGACGCATACCGCGGTGCCCCCTGGCTCGTCAGTGCGACGGACACCAGGCAGAACTGCCGAAGGTGTTTTACCACAGACAGATCTTATATTCTGGGTAAAACTGGAGAGGAAACTAGATTCAATCTGTATGTAGCACTTCAAAATAGCGTAAGTAACTCGGCGCTATTTGAGGGACTCTGATCATTTTCAATTCCCGCGTCATGCATAAAACTGTTTACCTATACATACGCGCGAACCGCGGGTATGCATCTGCCTGGCTCAACCGCTATATACTTGATTTCACACATTCCCCAACGTTCATTATTATATTCCATCCAGAGCAATCAGCTGTTCATGCCAATTCCGAACTCTAACAAGCGCTTGCTAGTGCCCGACAACACTGAATTCAAACCGCCGAACGGTCCGCGATTCAGCACATTTCCCGATCCGGACAGCGTCAGTCCGGATTTCGTGCCGCTCGATCCGCCGCCGTCGTACTGGTCGGCGATGACGAACAAAAGTGTGAGTGGAGTTTTTGTTGTTGGGCACCTTGAAAGAGAATCTTAGAATCAAGTTGTTTGTTTTACATTCTGATGAAAAAGCTTGTAATTGGAAGCGCAGTTGCCTGAAGTTTCAGCGTTTGGGGAAAATTAAAAAATTTCAATGTGATTTGTTTGGAAAAGTATCATGGTAAATCGAAAATACCCTGCTGAACAAACCGCAACAAAAAGCCGATCGCAACAGCTTCTTGCAGCGCTACAAACCCCCGTTGGTCGGCGCGCTGCCGGACGATTTCCTCCGTCTTCCCCAACAACAGCAACAAGAGAAACCGATTCCGGACTCGTGGGAAAACCTGGACGCCATTTACGACGAACTGCATCATCCGAAGGCTGACGCGATCAGGCATTATCAGCATCCGTTAAAACATCAGCAGCATCGCTCGCTCAGCACTCCGCACCACAACACGTATTTGGGCGTGTTCAGGTTGGGTTTTTTGAATTTGTGGAGTCGGTTTTTGCTTCATTCCCTGATTCAGTCGAGTCTGAGCTTCGAGATTTCCGAAAGTCAACCGGGTCAAACTGATTGGGGGTCTTTCGGAATGGATCAACCAGTGGATTGGGTCAGATGTCATGAGGAGATGGGAAAGTATGCCGCTTTTTGAAAATCAAGGTTATCCGTTCCAAAAGGCCTGAAGCCGTTGTGGACCAATGGGGCTTAGTTCAGAAACAAGTGCCAGTACGTTTGAATGTGGTCCACAATGAAAGCGAGATATTCTCAATTGAAACACCAGGTTTTCTTTGAATTCAGGATAAACAGCACGCCATTCGGTGGCGGCAGCAGCAGCAGTGGAATACCCTATCAACAGCACGTTCACAAGGGCCTGGAGCAGTCGGATACCCCTTCCAGTGGACTTTCAGCGAGGCGGAGAAAGGTTCGTTAAATTTATTTTGCATTCAAGATATTGATAAATCCGTGCCAGACGCTTTCGATTCCGACTTTTATCGCAACAAACACACTGGCTTGATCAGCCACACTAGCGACACTTGACGGTGTGCTGTGGTTAAAGGAAGTCCCATACGTAAGAACGTGAACTCAAAAAATTCGCAAGCCTTTAGCAAAGTGTTTTCAGAGTGAAGTGTCTCCAGAGTAGCGTTGTTAAAAAAGGAAATTCGTCATATTTTTGTTTTTGTTTTTTAATTTGTCATTTAAAAATTTAAAAACCAAATGAGTGCCAATTAAATCAAGGAGTCAGAAGAATCGCATTTGATGTGCAAACGCCTCCTGAGCCCCGAATGAATATGGTGGCACTTCTCAGATTTTGTTTTGGTGACCCCATTTACCCCTTTTCCAAACCGATATCATGCCTCATCTGGCGATTTGACCATCATAACGCCACTAATTTTCTCTGAGCTGAACTGAAACACAGCTTACCAGTTTGAACGTACCCTTGAATGAATGAATGAATGAATGAATAAATGATACTTCAAACAAGGATAATCACTTAATCAATTTTTATTGTTGATTTTTGCAGCGCTACGAAGAAACACGCAAACAGGCTGAACGCCTGAAAGATTTAATGGTCGAAAATCAGTTCAAACGACAGCTGGTCGATGATCCCGAATTGGAACGGTGAGCGAGGAATGACGACGGGGATTTTTATTTTCAAAATGATTTGTTGGTTTTCGATCAGATGTTGCTTGCAATAAAGTCTTGTAGGTTCCTGATCCTAAGCCAAGCTTGAAGCATTTTTCATGACGTGAAAAAGAATCAAATTGATTTTCGCAATTTTTTTGTGTTAAATAGAAATAGGACCACCTCCACAGTACAGTACACCTCCACAGGACTTGACGCCAAAAAACGAGCACGTTCACCTTCAAGTTGTATGTGTGTATGGCGATTCTGTGCATTTCGGCCAGCACCTGCCCAAAAGCCTTAAGGCCCGTTTAGCCGTCCGTATTTGCATCCGGCACGGCACGGCACGTCACGTCAAACCTCGTTTATGCTGCAAAAAAGAGCAATCCGGCACGTCACGGCACGTCACTTCACGGCACGTCATCGTTTATGCGTCCGTATCTGTCTGCACGTCGACGCACGTCGCCGTACGGACGCATAAACGAGCAAAAATTCTAAAACCATGCGGCACGTCACTTCATCTCACGTCATCGTTTATGCGTCCGTGTCTGTCTGTACGGCGACGTGCGTCAACGTCCGGACGGCTAAACGGGCCTTTAGACGCAGAAGAGAGCTTACCTGGACTGGACCGCCTCATAAATGAACTGCCCCTTTTGAAACACCCAATAATTGAATTTGAAACTCAGTTCAAAGTTACTGAACTCGATTCCGCAAAGTTCAACAAAAAAGTTTCAAAAACAACACAACAACAACTTCAGTTATCTCGAAGACGAACGAGTGGCGATCATGGCGCAGAACCGCGAGTTCATGAAGGAACTCCGGCGGAATCGCGATTTCATGTCCGCGCTGCAACGGGACTCGTTCAATCGACAGCTGGAGCGGGAATATCAGAAGGAGAAGAAACTGTGGAAGAAGAAATCGAGCAGTTCGGCTGCATTTGGATGGTCGCCAGTTGCGAACGGCCCTCCGACTGCAGCGACCGGCGCGAGCATCAACCAGGCACCGGTGCACCACGACGATTGTCCCCCTCTGCCGGATGGCCCCTCGATACGACCGACGTATAACGAGCACGAGCTGCTTGTTGGTTGGTCATGCAGGGGGCACATTGTGTTGTGTCGTTGGTGTTGCTGGCATTTCAGGGATTTATTGGGATGGAAAGGCAATATACTTGCGTAGCATGAGCTGACTCACGCTGATTGGTCTCACCAAAACTTGTGAAGTGCACAATAATCACGGTTACACAGTCAAATGGTGTCGCAGTTTGGTTCTATCATTTCACAAAGCAACGTTTTCGTTATGGTTTGTTTCAGCGCAAGCCGACCCGTCTTTACGACCGGATCCGTCAATGATCGTTGGCTACGGCAAACCAGACGATGGACTGCAACGATTTCAAGATCCGTTTCCCTACACGATGCCTCTGGAAGGCAGCCCCGATCAGGATGAGGTGCGACAATGAGAAAAAACAATTGAACAGTTTAAAAAAAATGTAAAAAATAAAAACATATGTTGGCCATTTTTACAACGCTAAATGGTTGCTTTTTCCTAAATCAACCAATTTGTATGGTGCTCAAAAACTCAAAAGCCAACTCCAACTATGCAGCTTCTGGATTATGATTCAAACTGTACAAATGGGCTGCTTGAATGACTCTGACGGCAGCATGTACCAATCAACCTGTTCACGTGTGTAGGGCTGGCTCGGGTAAAAACCCCGCTTTTATGCCGGTAAAAACATTTTTTATAACCGTTTTTATACCGAGGCCAAAACAGGGGTGGTTTTTACCTGGTTTTCCCCAGTTATTTGTTTTTCCCGTTTCGGAATGTCATTTGATAATTGATTTCATGCTTTTTTGTTTGTTTTGTCAGGCGGCATTCGGCGAGCGCCTGAAGCACATGGGCAAAGCGTCGCGGCAGAAGTTCGCGTTGGTGGCACGCAAGTTCGTGCGCAAGTCACGGGGCGCCAAGGGATAGTGAGTCTCAACTCATTTGAAGTGGCGTTTTCATCAGCGCAGGCGATTACGCAACGGAAGGAATATCCGAAAATGTACAAAACTCTGTGTTCGCAAGCAGCTGCAAAAGCAAAAGACGAAAAAATGCTGAAACCCCTGCGTTAACGTGCTCACCAGCACTCAGCAAACGCACTGGCACACAATACCTAGATTAGCACGCATCAGGCCGCGTTACTGCGCGTTTTGGTTTGTTTGTGTAGCCGTGTTAATATCACCAAAAACACCCGCGATAACAGTGACTCTTTGTGTCTTGAAACCAAAAAAGCCGCAAATGCTTGCAGTCTCGGCTCGTCAGACGAGCACTTTTCGGGCGCCAATCTGATCGAAAACACGGATGAGCCGGAGAGCGACCTGCACTCGCCCGCCTACCAGTTCGGCGGCTATAACCAACCGGACGGGCGATGAGCATTGGCTTGGCGTAGGGTACGCTGGGCGGCGTGGCATATTTTCACGTTACATCAGCGGTTGCAGAAACGCAACGACAGCACACTCCGGTGGTGGGTGTTGCGATGACGCTGCAGCGTCTACCCACGTCCTGGGTCACCGATGATCTCAGCCTTATATCTTCATCTAAAATGGTTGTATCCTCAAAAGGCAGCGAATCCGAAAGGCTCTTTGTGGGAGTTGCGATGATTGTAAGCTGATCACCTCCATTGGTAGACTAAAGACTAAAGAGTGTGCACTGTTTTCGGACAAGGACTTCAATCACACTGTTTTTTTTCAGATCTTTGATCGAACTACGCTGAGAAGCGGCCGATTATCGTCAAAATGATTTTTATAATTTTTTGTGCTGTGTAATTTTCTAACGCGTTCCACATGTGTTACGGTTATGGTTTGCTTGTTTGTTAGAGCCTGCGCCTTTGTCTGCGTCTCTTGTGAGACAGGTTATAAGAAACAATGTACAGGGTGGGCCAAAAAAAGGTTCCATTTTCAAACTGCTGTCACTGGCTGGTGTTTCAATATTATGAGCTGAAATTTTCAGCATTGATAAAACATGTGATGCCATTTTTCTGACAAAATTTTTATCCAATTTGGTCAAGTAGATTCAGTTTTACAGCACAATGTTTAAAAATTCCCAAATTTTCAAAAAAACGGATTTTTAACCAAGAATTTCACAACGAATCATTGCTCATAGACATCCAAATCATCATCAAGGTTCTCGTCCGGCAGCGGCTGGATTGAATTTTACGCAAAACTGGCAAGTCACTGCAGAAAAACATTTAGATTGCTCCCACCAGATAGCACACCAGACCCGTTGTTCTGCTGTCCACTTAACCATCACGAAACTGCAGAAAACTGAAACTGAAAGACTGTTTTTATTCAAACCGCAGAAAAACTTTTCAAAAGAAACAAATTAACAGACAGAGCAACACACAAAACAAAAAGTCAACTGAACAATTCTTTCTGTCGCAGTCGCATGGCTGCTGACTCGAGTCCGTTGTGAAACATCAGAATTTCGCTCGAACTGCTCAAATGCAGTTCAAGTTAGGGTTAGGGGGAAAAAAAAATCCGGATTTTTTTTTTAAATTAAAAAAAAAATTTTTTTAAAAAAAAAATTTTTTTTTACAAGTTAGGTTTGTTCGAAGCGTCTCGTCGAGCTGAGTTCATCTAGACTATTTTCAGAACGATCCGGAAAACTATAAGAGCGAAAATCGTGTTTTATTGAAATTATGTCCATTTCATAGAGGGAAAGTTGCATTTTCAACAGTAAAACAGGACAATTTTCGACGTGTACTTGAATATTGAACCGTTCTTAGTTGTTCCTCTTTAGAAAATTACCAAAATTTGACTGTGTTCAAAAATTCCTGTTTGCTGTAGCTAAGTCGGCAACCCCTGTCGACCCGGTCGCCCCCCCCCCAAGACACTTACTTTCAGGTTCAACCAGCTATGCTATCTGCCACATGGCGAGAGCCCACTCTTCAAATCATCGTATCGAAAACACGTACCATGATTTCGCGATCACGTTGCGGGCAACTGACAGACGCAAGTTTAACACGTTAGTTTAGCTCAGCACGCAAGTTTTAACATGTGGCCATGTTATCGGGTATCTGAAAAACGGTCGTGTGATGTGGTATTAACCAACATCCCCGCTCCAATTGTTTAACAATATATCGCACAACTCCATTGTAGACCTATAACGTACGCCAATCAACAAGATATCATGTTCATCTCATGGCCTACCGACTGAAAAAACATGTTCTAAGTTGCAAGAAAACGATTTCTGAAACGATATTTCAATTCAGTTAAGTCATTTCAACGCTAAAAATTAACTCTAGAAGTCATCCAAATCGAAAAACATGGAGTACGTCGGTCAAAATGACCAAATAATGACATGTACCTAAGCACACAAAGAAGTTGGGAAGAAAATTTGGTTTGAACTTTCAAAAAATTATGCCATAAATCGAATTTTCAGAGCAAAGTAGAAGAAAAATTTTTCAAATTTTTTTTAAGTTTTAAAAAAAAAATCCAAATTTAAAAAAAAAAACGAAAAAAAAATAAAAAAAAAATTTTTTTTTCAAAGCCCCTAACCCTAGTTCAAGTGTGAGACCTTTCCACTCTGAGCGCATGATTTGAACTATCAAGACCCCGGGTATCCAAAAAGACCCATTTGTCACCTTCGCAACAGTTTCAAAATTGAATCACGCATCTTGATACTAACTTTTTCTTGCACTCATTTCACTCAATTTGTTGATTTTTCGAGATTTTTAGAAAATCTGCCACAGTGAGTGCTAGGAATTATATATCGGAGAAACAATTTTGTCAGTAAAATGGCATCACATGTTTTATCAGTGCTGAAAATTTCAGCACATAATATTAAAACACCAGCCAGTGACAGCAGTTTGAAAATGGAACCTTTTTTTTGGCCCACCCTGTACTTTGAGAAGCATATTTGTGGGTTTTTTGAAAAATGTCAATCAAAGTATAATTGTGATTTTAGTAAGTAGTCGATTCAATTACTTTTTTATTTTGTATTTTTAACCGCTGCGTTCTTTATTTTTTGTTTACTGTGGTTTGCCTGAACTAGTGCAGTTACGTTACCCGTGTTGCGCTTCAAGAAATTCATTGTTACTTTTCATCTTCTACTACTTTGTACATCTTCTACTCTTTCATCTTACAAAAACCTGACATTGACATTGTAAATATATTTCTGACGTTTCAAAAAACCATTGGATTTTTTCCGCGTGAACAACAACACAAGTGCCACAAAATCTAATCAGTATAATCAAATTCTGATGTTTCAAGTTTGTCATCTTTGCTGTGTGTTTCCGTTATTTGTTTTCGTTATTGTTTCCGTCATTTGCTTCGGATTCTGATTTATCTTAATTGTGATCTAATCCAAACTAATCCTTTCAAAAAAGTCTTCAACAAACTATTTTTAGATCTTTCAATTTCAACTTTCTCTATTCTTGTACAGGGTAGTCCATAAACAGTAATACCTACTTTGAAGGGCTGTAGCTCACTAACCGTTTATTTTGTGTGGAATTTTAACCAGTTGTTCAGAAAAAATCACCTTCGGAAGGTTCTCATACTAAAGGGGGTTTCGGGCGTGAAGAACTTTTAAAAAAATGCAACTGCACAGTTTGAACAAATGGCTGTAATTTTACAAATTTAATTGTGAATTCATGTTTTAGTTTGCTCTTTAAAAAAGCAAAAGCGTTTACATTTAATTATTTTTATCTCAAAATTTGAGCTTTTAAAAAAGCGAAAAAGAGTGTGTGGGTTTTTGCCTCATTGTGACTTCAAAAAAACTAGTTAAGCTTCTGCTTGAAATGGCTCAACGGTTGACGAGAACGCCTCAAAGTTGGTATCACTACTTATCGATTACACAATGCATTTACGTTGGTTTAGTTGGTGAGCATGACAGTGTTCGTGTTCAAAAAAAAACACTTTCAAAAGTTTAAGCCGGTTTCGGTGGTCCGTCATTGGAGTCGCTATCGACGTCATATGGATCCACGTCCTCATCTGAATCGACTTCTTCTAAGACGTCGTCAATCTCGTCAAGATCCTAAAAATTTTACCGACAGTTTCAAAAATCCATCGTGAAGCGAGTGATTTTTGTGTGTTTTATTGCAGTGCAGCCAATCGGCGTGGTTTTACACACTGAATCCATATAATCAAACACTGAATAGCCACAGCATCTTTGTTGAATCAATCAGCATCCAAAAAATACAGCCTGGCACGCTGATTGGTGACATCTGGCACATGACACCCTGCTAGCAGGACCAATCAGCATGCACAACTCAAAAACAGCCCAGTCTCACGTTCTCATGTTCATCCTCCGGTGTGACCGCCTTTGGCCCCTTCGACTTCGCACAGCAGTACAGTCCGATTAAAATTGTCAGGCCAAACCATTCAACGACCGTGATCACACTGAAACCCATCCAGAGGCCGATTTGACCGCCGAAATTAAAGACGACATCGGAAATCTGGACATGAAAAATGGAACAACCAATCGGTGCAAGTTGACTCAATTGCAACCAATCAAGACGGTCACAAAACAAGTGTCCGACAGCAAAAACACATACGCCAAAGTTCGGATTCTCCTCATACAGCTGATAGGTGAGCTGCTCGAAATACACTTGGACAAGACTGGTTTGGTCGTGGAATCTGCAAGATAAAGCAATATAAAGTTACTATGACTTATTTTTTTCAAACGTGTCCCACTGAAATGACGTCATGTGCCGCAAAACATGGACTTGTCGTTCACAGCAAACCAGACTCCGTGTAACCGATTTCTTCCCGTAAACAAATGGTGAATGTCGAATCAGTCACACCAAACTGAATTTTTAGTGCCTGTACTTTGACAAACGGGCGTTTTTAAAGCAAATGACGTCATTTTAGCCCGGACACGTTTGAATAAATTCACAATATTAAAAGTAAACTTGCAGAGTTAAAGCGGTTATCTGAATGGTACCAAAGGTTTTTATGCCAACGCAGTCATGAACCTTTGATTGAACCGGATACGGTGTACGTATCGACACGATCTTGCTTTTGTTTTCAACATAAGTCAATTGTCTGAGACAATATTTGTTGCTACGTTGTGTGACAATATTCAGTCTTGACAAGAAAACCTGTTTCGTGTCGAGACCGATTACGCTGGCCACCGTATTCACACATGTCAGCAGTTACACATTTAACTAAAATGATCAACGACAACATCAAAAAACGATTTTTACATTGTCAAGCACTCGAGGGTGTTGTCACTGCGTACAATATCCCAAGTTCCATCATCGTTTGTACGATTAATCCACGGCATCCACATGGATAGATTTTGACAATAGTCGTGCTGAATAACAAGAGTTACAAACAACATATTCAGTTGAGACCAAGACATTGTTCATTATTTAGGCTTTAACGCACATGAAGCGTTTATAATAAAAAAAACTGACCAATGTCCAGATTCATTGTATGATAAAATTCTCATGACAAAAAGTTTAGAAAAAGAAAAGTATGTATGGCCTATTTTTTTAAACGTGTCCCACTGAAATGACGTCATGTGCCACAAAACATGCGCTTGTCGTTCACAGAAAACCAGACTATCCGTTTAGCCGATTTCTTCCCGTAAACAAATGGTGAATATCGAATCAGTCACACCAAACTGACATTTTAGTGCCAGTACTTTGACAAACGGGCGTTTTTAAATAAAATGACGTCACGTTAGTCCGGACACGTATGAATAAATCCACAATACAACCTTATACGTCAGTGCGGGCCAGTACGCCAAAGTAGCAACCACTCCGTACGAAGTGTCACTGAAGGGCAAAATGGTTGAAAGTTTAGTCCAAAAACTACAACACAAGTAAGTTTGAAAAAAAACAAGAAAAAAATGATTAGCATAAATACAAAATGATTAGTATAAAATGGGCGCCAAAACTGAAATATAACAAAATCAAAAATCAAACTGTTTTCGTACTTGCACGGTTTCGGACAGGTGCAGTCATTGATGACATCAAACGTGTTATCGCCACCCTCGCGCTTCAAGTCCTGCAGGTTGTCCACGCAGGTCACTGTAGTGAAATCAACATGGTTGGTCAGAAGTGCACTACACAAACACATTTTTTCTCAATTTCAATAAGAAACCTTAAAAATTTGAATGTTGAAACAGATACTATTCACGTACTGTCCGAAATGGTGCAGAATGCCTTGTCTTCAGGTTTGGCGAATCGCGGATCGGCGCAACCGCATTGTTTAATGATGTAATCCTGATTTGGGCACTTTTAGTTTAAGAAACGTAACTTGTTAACAGTTATTTTTTAACTGCAATGTAATTCAAAATACAATGCAGTTGCAACAAAAAATTCGAAATTGTCAACCTGATAGCAGCTACGGAAACACGCTTCCATCGAATACTCAGAGTCTTTGTAGAAGAACAGTGGTACGCCTTCGCCTTTGGTGCAATGAGAAGTGTACGGACTTGGCAGACGTATTGTTCGTGCCTGAGTTTTGCCTTTGCTTTTTGAATAGGTTAGCAACATTGATCCGTTTTGCCAGCTTACATGTACAACCAACCAAACCGGTTTGCAAGGGAAAAGCGCCCACCAAATAAAATTTTGAGCCGGAGCTTTCAAAGATTTAAGATTTCAAATTTTAGTGAATGAAAAATTGTTGCACTACAAGGTGATCAAAAAAATTTGACAAGTTTAACCAACAAATGGCAACTATATTTTTTCACGACTGTAAGTTTCAGCTCAAAATGTTGTTTCAGTTCTGAATACCAGTAGTTTACTTCTTGACGTTTTATTTGATCACCCTGGTTTTATTTATTTGAGGTCACTAACGGTCTTCAGGGCAAACGAATTTATGTAGCCGGCTGTGGCGGCGTAACCAAACGCATCCGGAAACGGCTCCAGTTTCTGATTGTGCACCGTCACTCGAAACGCCGCTGACTCGGTCATCGGCATGAACTCCGATTGGTCGTTTTTCAGTAGCAGTTTTAGTCCTGTGGAATAGATCTAATCGAATGACAGATGCAATACTTTTTATGTTGGGTCGACTGAGAATTCAATTCTTGAAAGGGGTTCTCCAGGACGGTATATCCCGAAAACTGACAAAAATCGAATAAGTCTGAACTCTTTCTTGATTTTACCTAATTGACGTTTTTTTAAACAAAAAAACGCTAAGAATCTTGAAAATTAGTGGAAAATTTTTTATTAGAGACACTTGCCGAAATGTTCGCCCGGTCGCGCAACGACGTATTTCGGCGGATCGACATTGTTGAACTGCCAGCAGATTCCGTAGTAGGGGTCGCGCAGCATCGTGAAGTCTCTGTAATTTGAATGACAGAAAAAAAACGCTCAGAAATCTTGAGCATCAAACGATTTTTTACATTACTAACTAAATCCACATTATTCGTTCGCTGTTCGTTCTTTGTCATTTGCACACACATTTGCACACACAAACACTCAAAACGAATTTCCCATCTTCTAGTCTTTGACTGGTTTCACCGTTGATGTGAGAAGACAAGGAGCGCCTTATTTTTGAAATTTTTGAAGTGAGTTCCACAGCTAGCTGCGTGCAGATTGAAAACCATCCCAAAAACATCGAAAAAGTGTGAACGCAGGTACGAAACCGAGTTTACCCAAATTCCCAGCCCGTTGCCTACTCGGTTAAATCGCATGGTTGATCACCGAACGTGCAATTCAGAATGATGTCACTCAACGAGTAACCTCTCGCTTGCATACCATCGTCCGTCCACTGACTGGTCAGGTAGATCATCGTCTGGTAAGCGTGAGCAATGATTGCTAGATTGTCCGATTGATTCTGCAAGTATGGCAAAAAACGTAAAACTTGATTTATAAATCTTATCAGCTAAAATAAATGAAGATCTGTCAGTTAAGGACTTGTTCACTAACGTTGAATCGAAACGGGTCGGCTGATGTTACGTAACCGGTTGTGATCGCCTGCTCGAAGTCTTGCATCTGAAATTGATTGTGTGCAAAAAAGTGCAAACTGCGACGAAGACAAAGCCCAATTTCGTCAAAATTGTAGAACAAATAACTTTCATCAGACGTATCAAGAAATTTCTGACCAGCATGTTCATTTCGGGATCCAATTGAACCTGTGACTTCTTGAACGGATTTCGATTGCACAACGTTATCGCAGGAAACGAGCGCGCTTCGAATTGAAGCTAAGTTGCGAAAGAAAAGAAACGAATCTCTGAACAAAAAAGCATGAAAGACCAAACAGAACGGAAACAAATTTTCTAAAGTTGATGAAGACAGAACGCACCGACGTGGACACGATCACGCCGTACTCCAGGAACACCTTGATCATGTTGTACATTTGCAGCGAGAACATGCTGAACGCGCCCGCAAAGATCAACGTCCAAATGATTCGCACCGTCCAATTTCGCGACGCGCCAATCTGCGGAATGCCGTGCGCCGACGTCCAGCCGCTGAAGTCGGTCAGCAATCCGAGCACGCCCATTTTTCGCGGTTTTCAGAATTTCAAATCAGTTTTCTTGTTTTGTTTACTTTTGATTACGTATGTGCCCAATTGACGTGCAGAAAGTGATTGCAAATTGCGTTGAGAATAAGAATAACCGACTTTTGTCCTGTTTGTTTTGAAATAAACCAGCAACGGATTGCGAGCTTTTTACTCGTTATTCTTTCAGTTACTGAGAAACTCAGTCAAGCTGCGAACAAAACAATGCCAGGCTTGGTGGCTATCCACATTATCGAAAAAGTGGTTTCGTCGATGCAAATCATCATAAACATTGCCAAGAAATTTATTCAGGCGGAATAAAGCAGCAGCTTCAAGCATATTGTTCGAAAGAAAATTTCAATAATGATTTTATTTTTTATTTCCGTTTTCTTGACAGCCTGCTGAGCCGTGAACTTAACATGTTTCAGATATAGCTTAGCTCCGGGAGGGGGGAGACAGTTCCGGCCCGCTAATTCCGGCCTGAAGAGTTCCGGCCCGCTCATTCCGGCCCGAAGAATTCCGGCCCGAAGATTTCCGGCCTGGGATAATTCCGGCCCGAAGAATTCCGGCCCGGAGAATTCCGGCCCGATGAATTTTCGTCAGCACGAACAATATTAAACCACACGAAGTGATGTTTTGGTAATAAAATATCGATGTTCACATGTCACGGTGTATTTTCAATTATATTCAAAAAATGTTTGTCTTGTTTGATTTTTTTAGAAAGAGAAACCTTTTTTCCAAAATAATAAATAAAAAGATTAGGTATTTTTCATATCACGAACCAGGATTTGCGAACCATAAATTATTAACGGATTTTTATTTGTGCTGTGTTTTTTGTCCTTCTTGGTATTGTTTCTGTATTTTTTAACTTGCGTGATCTTGCTTCCTGGTTTGCATTTTCATTATTTCAGACGTGACTTTTTCGGTGTCTCAAAAAAATTTCGCTGGGTAGGGTGTCTAGCAAATTTCAAGGGGGAGGCTCTAGTGCAGAATGTATGTATGTATGTACAAATCATTATGTTCAACTTGCTGGAACAAAAACCTCAGGTCTAATTCTACACGGCTGACAAAGCTTCAAACTAGCTGTATGAATTTATTTATTCACGACGTGAACATCAATATTTTTCAACCAAAAAATCACTTTGTGTGGTTTGATATTGTTCGTGCTGGCGAAAATTCATCGGGCCGGAATTCTCCGGGCCGGAATTCTTCGAGCCGGAATTCTTCGGGCCGAATTGTCTGGCCGGAACTCTTCAGGCCGGAATTCTTCGGGCCGGAATTCTTCGGGCCGGAATGAGCGGGCCGGAATTCTTCGGACCGGAATTTCGCGGGCCGGAATAGTACACGAGCCCTTAGCTCCACTTTTGAACTGGCAAAGTAGGCAAACTAAAGTCCTTGTCTCGACAAGGCCCCGTTATCGCTGAAAGTGGGTACGGTGGCTGATTAAACATAGCAGCTATTTTCAGGGTGAAAAGAGTGCGGCAAAGAAACAAGACGCTCAGCCGAGAAGGCCGACTGCGTTCGGCTTCATCATTATAAGTGTACGGTGGTGGTGGTCCTGTTCAACACATGAAGAGGCGGAGCTTCTTAGCAATTGTTTTGAAGTTTGTGGCGTTTTTCGTTGAAAATTTTGCAATAAAAATTTAAGGGGGTGGGGGGCACCCCACTTGAACGGTTCAACATCCGGTGGTGCACCGCGTCGCAGGCGACCGGGGGTCCCACTTACCCTCACACCCCAAAAAGTTAACCCCGGGCTTTGTCGTACTACTGACCAGCCTCGCTATTTGTGTTGTTCCTGTTGTTTGTGTCACTCATCGTAAGTAACTGTGTGTGCCGTTGCAATTGGGGATCATGAGACAGCTGTTCATTCACTAAATCATAAAACTGTTGGCCACTGTCATTGGCTCTATTTTTATCAAATTTACTTTCGTCATTTTTTTCAAATTTAGCTGACAAAAAAAATTACAATCAAACGAAAAAATAGTGAAGTCGCCGAAGTTTGCACATTATTTTCTGCGGCTTGATTCTGAGTTTTCAAACAAAGGAATATCAGAAAATTGTCTCGTTTGTTCCGACATCGTCAGGAGCAAACTGCGCAGGTTTTTTATTTTAATTTCCATTTCCACATTTTGGCAATATCTTTACAGCAATCAAAAAAAATTGATGCAATTTCAAATGCTCGTTCGTTTTCCAACAAAAAACTTATGGGATTTTTTTTGAATCACCAGAGTGTAATGCACATGCTGATCGTGTTTGGTTAAACAATTTTTTCTTTACTTTGCAAAAACAGCCAGCTCACCAGAAACATCTTATTACAATGTTGATTTTATGACCAATCGAAAATCATTATAAAATTCCAGTTTGTAAAAGGTTTTCGGTTTCATCAAAACAGGACAAGCAAACTTATAACAAACGAATATTGTTATGTTCGCAGCTTTTTTTCCCGAACACGTCAAAAATTTCAAAATTTAAAACGGTTCTGTTTTATTGCAGCCGTAATTTCTTTAATGTGCTGAGGTGTTTTGAGCTGAAAATTGGAACACTACTAGAAAACATTTGGAGGTTTTTCTGACAAAATTTTTGTCATGGTATGTTGCCCCTATCAGTCACTACAGCATAATATCTAGAAAACATGAAAAATCGACAAATGTTGTGAAATGCAGAGGGTTGATTTAGCTGTAACAACGGGACCTCCTGGTTTAAAATTTGGAACACTGTTAAAACACTGTGGGAGGTTTCTTTGTGATCAAATTTTTTTGGTTTACATGTTTTTACACTGTAATTTTTAAAAATAGCAATTTTTGACGAAAAAAAACAGTGTTTATCCATAATCTCACTGTTTATCTTGCTCATAAACGGACTTCCGAACTGATGTATCGTCACGCGGGGTCAAATTGATTTTTTTTAGGAACTTTCCGAACCACTGTGGAAAAGTTATTCGCATGTTTGACAGACCAGACTCGCTGCTCTGCCGTCCATTAACCCATGATGGCAGCAAAGACTGAAAATGGAATTGCATCTTTCACTGCTGAAAACAACCAGGCTATTATGGTGAAATTATCAGAGTGGCAAATTGTGTGAATTGAAAAAAGAAAAAAAAACAATTTGCCTGTGGAAAGATAAATTCGCCTCTGTTTTGAGCAGAACCGCTCACGCACGCTCAGACTCGAAGTGAAACATCAGGGTGACCAAAGACTGTTCAAATGCAATTCGGCATTCGGAATTTTCAAGCTACTGTATGTGCGAATTGCTTTTTTCATCTTTTTTGGTGTTGTGAACACTCGGGGTGTCACCAACGTTCATCAATTGATTTTTGTTACAGCTAAATCAACGGTCTGCGTTTTACAACATTTGTTGATTTTTCATATTTTCCAGATATTTTGCTGTAGTGAGTGACAGGGGCAACATACCGTGACAAAAATTTGGTCAGAAAAACCTCCAAATGTTTCTAATAGTGTTCCAATTTGAGCTCGAAACACATAAGCCAGTGAGAGCATTTTAGAATCGGAACCTTTCTTTGGCTCACCCTGCACTGCGATTTTTTGTATCAAAGAGTAAAACTTTTTTTATGATTTTTCAACTTTTATTGAGTTGATAAAACAGCTTTTTATTTGTGCTTCCACACTGTTTTATGACGTTGTCGTTAGACAAAGTAGTTTTTTCAACGATTTCACCTGCTCACATTGAATTTGTGTTGTTCTGCTTATCATGTGACGTACCTAATTGTTTTGGCTATACCGTATTACCCCCAATAAACCCCCATGGGGGATTAATACGTCAGCGACTTTTAGGAGTGGGGGTTTATTGAAAAATGGCAAAAATACCGTGCATGGCAGGCAAGAAAGTCGCAGAAACTTCTACTCTACATAGAAATTTCCTTTTACAACAGCCTTTTGTAATGAAATTACCATTAACTCATCTATTTGGGGCCTTTGGTAGCACAATTTCATCATTTTCACTGCAACCAGCCACTGAATTCGCTGGGTATGTGTTTCAAACAGGTTTCCAATACTCCCCCATGGGGGATTATTTGTGGGGGGGATTATTCGGAAACTTGTCGTGGGGTGGGGGTTTATTGGTGGGGGGAGGGGGGATTAATGGTGGGGGGGGTTAATGGGGGTAATACGGTATCACGATTTCAAAACAATTTGGTTTTAGAACAAAGATTCAACACCGTTTGACGACTCATCGACAGTGACGTACACTTCAAGGAATGTCGAACTCGCGCGCAGTCAGAGACGAAAGGGTTAGCGGTTTAGTGCAGATGTTGCAAATTTGGTTCAATTTGGCCGTCTGCCGGAGCCGGACACACTTCACACGAAAACAATCCTGATTCCCGAGCAAATGCAAACGTGTTCGATCGTGACGCAGCAGTCCCAGGCACTGTGCCTGCTGTCTGTTGTTTGCTCGTTGCTAGCGCCCGGCTGAAAACAAGACATATGCGTGAATGAATTATTGATTGGTTTGGCATGTGTATTGACTGTGTTTCGAATGTGCTCGCCCGTCCCGACTCCGACATATGTTCCTGTCGTTCCTGTAGTTTTGTCATACGTTTTGCATGATCATACGATTGGCCCCAAGTTTTTTTTTGTTTCTGCATTGCTTGTGGTGTACACGTGTACGTGTATTTACACACACACACACACACTTTCGCATGCGCTGCTTGCTTCATCATCAAAGAATATTACTCATAGCTTATTCGGACTGGATCTGTGCAAACAAAACAGTAAAGAATTTTTGAAAGAACGAAATAGTTAGCAATTATCCAGTTTTATGATAATGAACGGTAAATTTTTCAGGTCAAATGAACCAACGTCAAAAAAAATTGAAAACAAACTAACCGCGTCACTCCAAGAATGACCAGCACAGCTTCTGGTGCAGTTCATCGTTCACAACCACCGAAAGCCGCTCATGTACGTTGCTTTCGAATTGTGTGATTGTCTCTTGTCTTACTGAAAGAAGAACGTTGCTACCCGAAGCTTGCTACTAAAGTTGCCACTAAAACGAGCTCACAGAACGTTACCATAACACGTTTTATTCAATTTAATGGTAACTTCAGCCACAAAATCAGTAGCGACGACGTTTTCTCGTTCTCCTGGATTGTGCCAAAATTTTCTTGGAAAATTCTGAGCACACAAAACCAGACAACGCTTTGAATTTCAACGCTCTAAATCGTGTGTCTCTTTAACACATCCGCCGACTCACTGACGTTCATTGTAGATTTGCGAACTTTTGCAGTTGGTTGCCCATTTCAATTTTAACTTTACCTATCTTTTTTGTTTTTGTCTTTCAGAGAATTTTTTCAAGTTACAATCGAGTTCCAAAATCGAAAATCAATTTTGAGTCAATCTAGCAAAGTAATTTTTAACAAAACGTCGGCCTACGCCCACCCGCACATAATACCAACCGAAGATGACACTCTGGTATAATGCTAAAAACGCTATTTTTAGAGGCTAGACATAAAAAACATTGCCAACGACAGAAAAAAATTTCATTTACAGTCTTCCGGTGCACACAGGTACATTTTTTCAGCGGAAGATGTCAACTGACTGGCTAATATTATCAAACAGTTTTGAAGTTTTGGTAACGGCGGCTACAAAAATTTGGAGCCTGTATTTGTTGAAAACATTTCCTCTAATATTGCAAGTGCCAATCATCACATGCCAAGTTTGTTTCGAAACTTTCCGTGTGAACGTGCGAACATCCTAAGTTTTAAACGTATTTTCAGATATATCTAAGATAAGTACAATTTTGATCGCCAGCCTGCCCCCCCCCTCAAGCCCCCCTAGAACAACTATGTAATACACTAAAATAGGACGGTTGGCCTAAATAAGTCGCAAAATATATAGGGCGTTAATTAAAGTTAACTTCACGCTCTTTAATAGCTTCTTCTTCTTTGACCGTTTTGCTTGGTACCATTGCGGCCTGCGGCCCGAAGAGTTACGCCCCGTTCGATTCCGGACCGAATATTTCTGGTCGGGACGATTCCCGCCCGAATATTTCCGGTCCGGACGATTCCGGCCCCGCGAATTTTCCCAAGAACGACCAATAAACTGCTGGGAGTTGAGATGATGATTTTTTCGCTTTCCTCCACTCCACTTCACCACATTCCCATTCCACCCACAATCAACTAACACAATCGCAGATATAAAATGACTGGAAAAATGAAAAAAAACTTCAGCCAAATCTAATTCCAAAACTAAGCAAAGTTGTTGTAGGTCTCCTAAACCAAGCTTTTTATATAAACATAAAGGCTCTTCGAAAGCGTTTGTTTTTGAAAAACTGTTTTGCCGTGATTTGTTTGATTGTGATCATTTTGGATTCGTCGAACATCACGAAATAGGGAAGGTTTACTATTTGCTCGTGAAACATTCGCCGGGCCGGCGGAATCGTCCGAGCCCGAATTCTCCGGGCCGCAATCGAACGGGCCGCAATGAGCGGGTTGCAACTCTTCAGGTCGCAATTAGAGAGCCGCAATTGAACATACGTCTGCGTGAATTGGTGCAAGTGGGCTGAGTTTTGTCTAATAAGATTCGGCATGCGGTCGATCCGGTACCGGTCGATCCGGTACCTGGCAATTTTCTGGGGCGGTCGATCCGGTACCAGGTCGATCCGGTACAGGTCGATCCGGTACTCGGTCGATCCGGTACCAATTGAAATTTTCAACTGTTTTAGCATTCAATTCAATTTGTTTCTGATTTGTTTTCCATTTTTCTTCGTTTCTCTCATTTTATCTGATGTCTGAAACATTTTACCGCAGGTTTTTTCGCGGGAAATATGAAAATAAAAACAACAGACATTTTTGCTTTGCCTACATTACTAAACCAAAGCCAAGTTTACAGTCTGTTTTGTTGTTTAGTTCGGTTTCAATGAAGTCGTTGTAGGTTCCTAATCCTAAGCCCAATCCTAATCCTAATGAAGTCGTTGTAGGTTCCTAATCCTAAACCTAATCCTAATCCTAAGTGAAGCCTTTTTAACAAAGTGAAAGTGCCTTGATTGACAGCTTTGTTGAAGGGGTGAAACATTGGGATCAGGGATCAGCTCCAGCTCCGGTCCGGTTTAGCTTTGTAGTTTTACGGACATTTTTTCCTCAACTCCAAAAGAGAACCGAATCAGTCTTCATATTTTTATTTTGTTCTCCTTTTCTTGCTGAGCTGATAATTTTGCAAATTTTCACCGTCTTGGAGCTTTATTCTTCTGGAAAATAGTTCAGAAAATAAAAAAAACATATGGTACAATTGTTTTGCTTTTTTCAGAATCAGATTACGATTCCCAAAACCAACCAAGTGTCGCAAGTCGTCGTCGTCTCATATCGTATGTATCATCAACAATCGTATCAACAATCAACCAAAGAAAAATCGAAAACATAACGAATTGAACGCTAAAAACCCGTAAAACAGCTGAAAATTTCAATTGGTACCGGATCGACCGAGTACCGGATCGACCTGGTACCGGATCGACCGTACCGGATCGACCGGTACCGGATCGACCTGCAGCCTAAGATTCGGATTTCATATTCTCTCATTCCCATTCCGTGACTTATGAAGCTTCACTCACGATCACGAAATAAGACAGCGCGCACGCAGTTTGCCTTGCCTTTAAATTTTTTTTATCATTTTGGGAATGTTGGCGTAGTTGTTCTAGGCCCCCCCCCCAAAAATTTTGGAATCTATCTCTCTCTAGTCTCTACTCTATCAGAGAAGATTTTTCGGCTCAGCTATTATCTATCTAAAAAAAATTTTCAGCCAGCTATCTATCAGAAGATTTTTGTCCTCGAAGACATAAAATGAGGCAATTTTTTACCAAAATTGACCATTTTGCTTGAAATTCTTGAAAATTTCGCTAATTTTAATCAAAATACGCGTTTATACTTGTTTTTTTAGCTTATTTTAAGCATTGTTTAGCTGTTTTTACCGCTTTTTAGCGTTTTAGCTATCCATCTATCTGAATTCAAAATTTTGACCGCCCCCCCCAAAGTCACATGCCCCCCCGCGCCCCCCAAAATTTTGCAGCTACAGCTATCTATCCATCTGGAAAATTTGCTCCAGCTATCTATGTCGCCCCCCCCCAACCCCCAGCTCTGGAACAACTATGAATGTTGGTATGGGAAAAACGGTGGTCTCTCTCTCTCGTTCGTTTTGCGGTTCTGCCCTTTTCGGTTTCCGTTTCTGTTTTTTCATTGTCAGCTTCATTCGATTCAACTCAGCCAGCAGTTGCCGTGTTTTTTGTTTTTCCAGTTGAAAGCGTGCTGCTGCTTTACTGCTCTGATTAAAACCATTAAGCGTCGCAGTGATATGAACGGGGACGCAAAAACGGACGAGCGGGTTGGTCTGGTGGTGCTCCAGTCTGGCCGTCGCAGCTTCATTCATGTTCTTTTTTGTTTTGCAAGCTGCAGTTCATCGTGTTCGTGGTAAAAAGTACAATGTCATGTTTGAGATGCAGAAAGAATCAAGCCCCAGCACGTACGCCACGCCACCACAGATTCGTTCGAGCAAGAAGACAAGAAAATAAAAGAGAAAAAGTCTACCGATTACTCACCCAAAAACGCGCAAAAAAATGCCAAAGCCAAACCTCTAATTTCTGTCGTTTTTTGGGTTTCCAAGATTCGAAACTTCCAATTTTTGATTCGAATTCAAAAGATTGTTGTACTTTGTGCCATGAGCACGACGAATCGCCGATTCTGAATTTGTCTCTGATTCTATGTTGCTGCTTACAAGGTGTGATGTGAGGGCGTGGTCGTGTTGTGCACTGCGTGCTGTTTGTTGTTCTTGATGGAGATCACCACAGTGTCGCAGGCAGCGAGTTCATTGAATGAAAATATTTGGTGTTAAATCAGCTAAATTGGTTTCGTTGAAAAGTTTCGAACCATTCGAGCTTGTCACCACTCATCAGTAAGCATTCTTTTGCTGTTGTCGTTTTAAACATGTTTTGTTCTGCTTCCAGTACAACAGCCACTTATTTTTCGAGGAGATGGATCTCCACCACAGTGTCGTATCGGACGTGTTCTATCTGACCGATTCATACAAGGTTGGCATTTGGCAAAGTAAAACAATTGAATTGAAGGAGACCTGTTTTGCAACTTGCAGCTGGGAGAAAAACCGTATGGTTTGCATTGCTTGGTGTTTGCAGGTTTCACACTACAACCAGTACCCGCCGAACACGACACACGTCTATTCGTATTTTGAGAGTCGCGGGGGACGTTTCGACGAAGTTTGCTTCTTTGGGCTGCAGTACATTTTGAAGCGTTGGCTCTGTGGCCCTGTTGTCAACGGACAGAAAATCAACGTATGCTTGGTTTCGCTGTTTCCGTTCCAGTTTGCTTTTTTCAAGTGTTTGTGTATTTTAGGAAGCGAAACAATTTTACGAGAAGCATTTTGGCCAGAACATTTTCAACGAGGCCGGATGGCGGTACATCTACGAGGTGCGTTTCTTGCGTGCCACAATGAAAGAGACCGTTTGAATTGCATCACTGTCGATGGTTGGTTGCAGACACACAACGGCTATCTGCCTCTGCGTGTGAAGGCTGTGCCCGAAGGCACCGTGTTGCCAACGCACAACGTTTTGTTCACTGTCGAGAACACCGACCCAAAGGTGCCATGGTTGACCGGCTGGTTTGAGGTGAGTTTTTTTCAAAAAAATGTTGAATGTCGAATTGTTGCGATTATGGAATGACAATGCAAAAGTGCAGCATTGCCGTGTTTCGTTGCAGACGGTGCTCGTGCAGGCGTGGTATCCGATGACCGTGTGCACGCTGTCGCGTGCTCACAAAAAGGCCATTGCTGAGTACATGCAGGTTTGTTTCTTGCGTATGGAGTGAGTGCAGTTAGGGTTAGGGGAAAAAAAAAATCCGGATTTTTTTTTTAAATTAAAAAAAAATTTAAAAAAAAAATTTTTTTTACAAGTTAGGTTTGTTCGAAGCGTCTCGTCGAGCTGAGTTCATCTAGACTATTTTCAGAACGATCCGGAAAACTATAAGAGCGAAAATCGTGTTTTATTGAAATTATGTCCATTTCATAGAGGGAAAGTTGCATTTTCAACAGTAAAACAGGACAATTTTCGACGTGTACTTGAATATTGAACCGTTCTTAGTTGTTCCTCTTTAGAAAATTACCAAAATTTGACTGTGTTCAAAAATTCCTGTTTGCTGTAGCTAAGTCGGCAACCCCTGTCGACCCGGTCGCCCCCCCCCAAGACACTTACTTTCAGGTTCAACCAGCTATGCTATCTGCCACATGGCGAGAGCCCACTCTTCAAATCATCGTATCGAAAACACGTACCATAATTTCGCGATCACGTTGCGGGCAACTGACAGACGCAAGTTTAACACGTTAGTTTAGCTCAGCACGCAAGTTTTAACATGTGGCCATGTTATCGGGTATCTGAAAAACGGTCGTGTGATGTGGTATTAACCAACATCTCCGCTCCAATTGTTTAACAATATATCGCACAACTCCATTGTAGACCTATAACATACGCCAATCAACAAAATATCATGTTCATCTCATGGCCTACCGACTGAAAAAACATGTTCTAAGTTGCAAGAAAACGATTTCTGAAACGATATTTCAATTCAGTTAAGTCATTTCAACGCTAAAAATTGACTCTAGAAGTCATCCAAATCGAAAAACATGGAGTACGTCGGTCAAAATGATCAAATAATGACATGTACCTAAGCACACAAAGTTGGGAAGAAAATTTGGTTTGAACTTTCAAAAAATTATGCCATAAATCGAATTTTCAGAGCAAAGTAGAAGAAAAATTTTTCAAATTTTTTTTTTAAGTTTGAAAAAAAAAATCCAAATTTTTTTTTTTTAAAAACGAAAAAAAAAATAATAAAAATTTTTTTTTTTCAAAGCCCCTAACCCTAAGTGCAGTGTGTTGTGCATGATCACATCAGTGCTTACATTGCAGGACACGTGCGACAGTCTCGATGGACTGCAGTTCAAGCTGCACGACTTTGGGTATCGCGGGTGCACGTCGGTCGAGGTGAGTGACTGTTCGAGCATTGTGCACAGCACTGAACACCAGTGAACGAGGCGTTGTGTGGTGCGCAGAGTGCAGCGATCGGCGACGCGGCGCATCTCGTCAACTTCGCAGGCACCGACACCATCGCCGGCATCCGACTCGCGCAGAAGTACTACGCCGCAGACATGCCCGGCAACAGCATCCCGGCCGCGGAGCACAGGTGCGTGCGCTGCCATCGAACGCTGTGCCGTTTGGTTGGTGTAGCCGGTCCAGTGGTGTACTGTCTCAAGATGTCAGGGCATCAAGAGTGCTCGAAAACTGCGCGTACTTATTTTCAGGCATCTGAAAGCAGACCAAGCGAGAGCTTATTGTCACTCTAGCAGTGGCCAGTTCTATGAAAAATGCAGTGTCGGAAAGGTGAAAGTGTTACGTCAGTAGTCGGAGCCTGGTCTGGTACACACCGGAATAAAACGTTTCACTGTGTCAAAGGTGTTACTGTCAGGCCAAGGTTTTTGAGGTGTATAATACACCTAAAAATGGCCAGATACACTTAAAATTTTGCAGCTAGGCGTATGTTACACTTTTCGCCCTTTATTTTGGCTCCTCCGCCCACAGAAAACGTGTGTCGTGCGTGCAAAAAGGAAGAAAAGACTGATAATTTCTTCGATCAATCACATAGTTATTTCGTTCGCACAATACCGGAACAGACACACTAACACAAAACTTGAAAATTTTAAAATACCTAAAAATTACACCGTGCATTTAAAAATATGCTCATACACTTAAAATTTATGCACTTTAGTTTTTTCACTAAAAACTCTGTGTCAGACACTTTTCACGTTTGCACGCTGGCCAGAAGTGCAGTTTTGTCGATTACTTCAGCACGATCACGGCATGGGGCGAGCACAACGAGGCCGCAGCGTTCCGGAACATTCTCGAGAAATACCCAGACGGGCTTGTGTCGGTCGTCTCTGACAGCTACGACGTGTTCGATGCCGTGCAGAACATTTGGGGCCAAGAGCTCAAGGACCTGGTCGAGCAACGCGCCGGCCGGGGCACGCTCGTCATTCGACCCGACTCGGGCGATCCGAGGACCGTCGTTGTCAGGGTTGGTTGTGCTCGGTTGCTGCAGTGCTGCACTGATCTGCTGTCATTGTCCACCACTACGACATACCGCATCGGTTTTTCTGTTGCGTCGTTTCCACTTTATTCTGTAGTGCACTGCAACAGTGTTCTCTCTCTTCAGGTGCTTGAGTTGCTAGGCCAATCGTTTGGTGTGAAGACGAACAGCAAGGGCTACAAAGAGCTGCCGCCGCACGTGCGTGTCATCCAAGGCGACGGCGTCACATACGACTCGTTGAACGACATTCTCAGCTGCATGACCGAGAACGGGTCTGTGCAGTGGGCGCTTGTTCGTTGTGGTCATCGTTGCTCGATTGCTTGGCTGTTGCCGCGATTCACCGTGCAACGCATTCATAGGCCCCCGTATTACATGGTGCTCCTTCGTTCTTCGTTCTTCAACGTTCTTCGGAGTTTCCTGCGTATCGCAAAATAGAACGAATTGAATGAAAAAAAGTTGAAATGAAAAAACTTTTGAGTTGACCAACGCAGGTGGTCAACAGCAAACATAGCGTTCGGCACTGGTGGTGCGCTGGTGCAGAAGATCAACAGGGACACGCAGAAGTGTGCGTTCAAGTGTTCAAACATCACCGTCGACGGACAGCACGTACGTTGCGTTGCAGTGGCTGCTTTCGTGTTCGTAAACAGCACAGTGGTTTACATTGCAACCGTTGCAGCGTGATGTGTTCAAGGATCCAGTGACCGACAAGTCGAAACGGTCCAAGAAGGGTCGGTTGACACTGGAGAAACGCAACGGACAATACGTCACCATCGAGGAGGGCAACGGCAACCCGCAAACGGTACACGTCACATTCACTGCGCCAGGTTTCTGATAAGCCATAGCGGATGAACCCATTCCAAAGTTGTTTTCAAGCTAGCTTTTCGTTGTGGCTCGCTAGTCGCCTAATTTTCTAGGGGATGTCACGGGAACCCGACACGGGACACATCCCGATGTGTCCGTGTCCTTGACTCAGTAGTAACCCAATGCAAGTCACTTGAACGCCCGATTTGGATCACCGTTTATTTTGCAAACTTTTCTCTTGGATGTCAATTTTGGCGAAAACAATGCAGGACGAGCTGGTGACAGTGTTTGAGAATGGTCTCATGGTGAAAGAGTGGACATTCGACGAAATCCGTGAGCGCGCCAAGATCTATTGGCCCGGTGATGCTGCGAACGGAGTCTAGTGCACGCAGTTAGCCAGATTCAATATGCACATTCCTGTTCTCAATTGTCGTTCTCTGTCACCACTATCATTAATGAATAATATAAATACGGTATTCAATCAATTGAAATATTCAGATCTGAACAAAGTGTTGTTTCTTGTTTTGAGTCCTCCCTTGCAAAACGTACCGATTTGCTGTTCTTTTTTGTTCTTCTTTGATTATAAAATTATTGCATATTGTAATCTGTTTTATCACATTTCTTTTCTGGAACGAAATGACTGTCGATTGGCGCAGCTAGTTCTGAGCCCTCAGTGCCATTTACGCAACTTTTCACACGTTGATCATGTTGTTCACGTTTGAAGTGATTGGATTTTCGAAGTATCCGATCCGATGCCCCCAATCTGTCACAACAATAACTGAACTTGTTTACTTTGTTAGAAGCCGATGTAATTTTTGTAGTCCCGGTTTTTTTAGCAGTTAGTGCCATCTATGATTGTTTGAATGATTTTTTAGATCCATGCTCAGTGTCATTAATTTAATGGCCCTCATAAAGTTTCGTAATTTTGGTGCTTTTCATACGTTTTTATTACAATAGAATTTCTGCATTTAAGTGGCCATAAACCCCACAGTCACTTCGCTAAGCATCCCAAACTGCAGTGGACTGAAAAATGCGTCGTTGTGTGATTGTTAAACTGAAACGCACAAGAACAATGATTGAATCTCTGAAGTATTCGTTTTTTGATAATATCACATAAAAATCAAAATAATAAACATTCTTTTATGCCAAAAACATTTCTCTTTTTGCTGCTGCTGTTTCAGTTCTTTGCTGTTATGCTGGTCATTTTTGTGTAGTTTTCATCGTTGGGCATGTTGGTCGTGATCGTGAGGTCTCGTAACTTGGGATTATTCCTTGTCAGTAATTGCCTTATGATTTTGTGAAGCTATCCTACTTAGCAGCTGCAGTTTCTGTTGCTCATGTTTCCATTAGTTCAAACCAAACGTGAACATGTATCGATACTTCGTGACAAGCTGTTGTATTGCCCGGTAACTTCGCTCGGATCAATAAGCAACGGATCCTGGTCGTGGAGCGCTCGACATAAACCAGAATGCACTGTTTTTCTGATTTAAAAAAATCTATTCCATAGTGATAGCTGTGAAACGAATTGTTGTTGATGTGATTCAAATCGTTGTAGTCTTGTGCAAATTTTCTAAAATTCTTTCTTTCCTTTCTCTGTTCCAAACTGTAATTGTACTTGTAATTTACAACTGCAGATTATGTTGACAATGTTGATAAACATGTGTGCGAGTTGCGCAAGACAAACGCAACGGATGTATTTTACATAAAATTAAGTTGTTTTTTGAATCTAAAGGTTTTGACAGCCTACACTTTACAAACAAAAATAAATAAATAAATTTTGAGAAAAAATAAGGCACGCTTGGCGTGCAGCTTGGGTTGCCGCGAGATGTGTCTCTTCTCGTCATTTGTCTCGTCTCGCGCGATTTTTCACTGTCTCGTGATCTCGTCTCGTCTAGCAGATGCTATCATTGGATTATTCAACGGACTTTTGTTCACTGACATCTTGTGTTGCGGTTGTTGCTGCTGTCATTAACTGACCAAACCAAACCAATTGTTTTTGAGAGAATATGAAATTCAAAGAACTGTTTTGCGTTGTGAAGGCTGGTGGTCTGTGGTGACAAGTTTACAATCAAACATTTTCTGTTTGACGTTTTTGGACCCCATGAAAATGTCGTCCTTTAATGCGAAAATACTGTTTACAAATTTGTATTAGCGCGTCTCGCGACCCTCTGTCTCGTGTTTCGTCTCGCAGCAAGCCAACATGCAGCACAATCAACGGTGCACTGTGAATTTTCGTTTCACGGGACGCGCGTGTTCAAAGAAGACGCTGTCGAACGGGCCACCAACGAGCTGCGTCGCATCGGTCTGCTGTCGATTCAACAGCTCCACCAGGTAGCGTACGATTCGCATGTCCGCCGACTGCAGACGGAGCAGGTCGCCGAGTGCGACGACGTGACGTACGTTGCGACGGTAGACATCCGGGCAGCTGTACGCGAAGTGCCACGCGACGTACGCACACGCCGCGTACTCGCCTGCAACACGCACTCCCGACTTTCATTGATGACCTTCAACAGCAGTACTTCAAACATTCACAGTCTGCTTGCAGAGCGTGTGCAGTTCTCGCACTTGAATCTGGCACGCTGATTGGCTGTATCCAGCACGTTGGGCTGATCAGTGATACACTAACACTGATCCGTTGGACTAACGAATCAGAAGTATAGCTCAAAATCAGCCTCAAAAGGTAATCCTGCGACAACGGGGTCGTCAGTTGCATTACACTATGGCTTAGAGTTCAACTGAACAGCAAAAAACCTGCAATTTTAGTTCTCGAAGCAATAGTTTAGCCTAGAAGCGGAACTGAATCTGTGACGTGCAAACTTGGTTGTTCATGAGTGAAGTCCACCGACCGAGCAACGCAGTGAGGTAAGCCACCAGCGAGTGGTCACCGGGGAACTGGCGATGTGTTTTCTTGGCCAGCTGACCCAGCAGGCGTGTTTTCTCATTGGGCGGCGCGGTGAGCGTCCACCGATTCACGTCCAACACGGAGACAAACGGACGCACCACCGCCGGCAGCAGATCATCGGTGCTGTGGTGCTCCTGGTGGCACGGCAAAATGTACAGCTTGTGAAACGTGTCGCGTCGAAATGACGTCATGTGCTCCAACAGTCACTTTGCTTGAGGGGTGAACCAAACGGACACTTGCACATTTTAGCAATGGCAATAGACCATGGCACCGACAAGAAATTTATTTGTTTCGATTGGATTAGCAGCATTTGAGTCATAACATTTGCGCATTTGGAGTATTACTATTTGTGTTTGTGTACCGGTAAGCAATGTCCGCAGATACGTCGATCAGCAATGATGTCAGGCGCAATGCGTAACGCTCGTTTCGTGCTGGTCGTGTTGCTTGTGGCGACCTCGGTGTTGCCCGCACACCAACTCAAGCAGTCATTCTCCGGGTCGCATTCGGCCGACGGCAGTAGACGCTTTAATCGGTGCACCTGAACACGCACGAACGTTTATTTTGCTCAGTTTAGTTTCTTTCTCATTCACTTTGTTTTGCTTTTAGTTTTTTTATCGTCGCTAGCGATGAGATGTTGGCGTGTCGAACAAACGGCCAACAAGTCCAGAAGAAACGTGTGTCCAAAGGTGCACACCAAACGAACCATTTGAACGACGGTACGTTTGCGTGACTGCGAGCCGCACACGAGCGTGAACTGGCCCGTCCATAACGGCAGCAGCAGCTCAGGCAACGAGCGAATGCTCGCCAGCAACAGAGCGCGTGCGCCAGAGCACGTGCTGCCAACTGCAATGCTCATTAGTGTATGTGTATGCAGCCAACTTGTGAAACAATCGATGCATACAATTCATGCAGTGGTACGAGGTTTCAATCGGGCAGGCTGATTGCTGATATGCTGCATCGAGCTGGCTGAGTTACAGTTCGACTGCACGATAAAGCGAGCTAAGTTTTCAAAAAGGTATGTATACTTCTCGACAGTGTGGAACTAACGAGCAGCAAGTTCATTGCCGTTGCCACCATGATTGTTGTTGTTTACAGAGTACGAATCGCTTCGGTTTCTAGCACCGCCGTCACTGTTGCTTGTATTATGGCCGTTGTTTGAGTATTCACCGGATGAACTGTCCAAGTTTGGCGCCAACTTTAGCTCGAAATTAGCTGTGCTAGAGCCCGCTGGCAAGGCTTGAGTATCTTCATCATCGTTCGGGATTACCGACAACAGCAACAATCTGCAAGAAGTTCACATGGTCAAGACAAGTAACAGGACACAAAATGCACGCAACGGCCATTGCTCCCTTGCTCTACCTGTCCACGTGCAGATACAGGGTTGTCGATGGGTTGAGCGGTCGATCAAACGCTAGAAATCGATGAATCGACGAGCGCCTGTTGAACGTGCACCAAAAGTGGCGCAGCTGCTGGCAGAAGGCGCCGTTTGTGCACGGGTACAACTGTGCCACGGGACGCAGCTGGCCGGCACGAGTGCTGTCAGACACGCACATGCGCTTGTCCGCGTGCAACAGCAAATCAACCCTGAACCATGTGAACATCGATGCCATAAACGGCAATCCGTGCGACACGACAGGTCTGCGTGTTCACAGTCACCAGAAGTGCTTCACTTTTGATTCAGAAAACAAACATGCTGCCTGGCGTTCAGACAACACAACGCAGGTAATCAGTGCCCTTGGTTCAGTTTCTTGTAGTCTTCTAAAACATTTCCAACTAGCTGATTACCTGCATTGTGGTCACTTGAATGGATTCTACAGGGTGAACCAGAAAAAGGTCCCAACGTCAAAATGCTCTCCCTGGCTTGTTCTGAGATGTTCCGAGCTGAAAAATTGGAACACTATTAGAACACTTTGGGAGGTTTTTCTGACCAAACTTTTATGGTATTTCGAGTCTGAGTGTGTGTGAGCGTTCTGCTCAGAACAGATGCGTATTTTACCACAAGTCAGTGAGAGCAATTTGAAGTTGGAACCTTTTTTGGTTCACTCTGTAAAAAACCAACCTCCGCCTCCACAGCAATCATACACACAGAGTGCATGCATCATCAACCCATCAGCTTGATGGACATGTTATAGGTTTACACTGTGCTTGTTTTAACTGCCAACCAACCATCGATCCGAGTCACGTGCATCAACACTGTGGTTCGATAAGCACACGAACGAGCAGTTTGAAGGCGATGGGATGGACTGATGGTGGTGGCTGAGATCACTGCTGCTGAATGACTGTCTTTCTTGGGCTTCTTCCAACTGAAGCATCCGATACGCAATCATGAACTCTCGGTGCAACTTGCGTGTTCGCATGTTCAGCGCCTCAATTTTTGTGGGGTCCGGTGGTTGTATTGGGTGGTCGCAGTGATGGTCTGAAAAGATGCTGTGCTTGGCAGCAAATGGGCACATACAAACCACTCAACATGTCCTCGGTGTTGATCGATTGTTCTTATTTGACAGATTTGACAGCGAATTTTTTTCAAAATTGTTTAGTGCAGCTTCTGAACTGTTTACAAAATTGTTGAAGTGTGTGCATTCTGTTCAGAGAATTGCGGAGTTCGGCTTGCACAGAATGCATGCATTATGTGACCACCAACCAATCAGCCAGTTTGATGTGTTACTTATGGTTTTCAAAAACCGACACTGTCTAGGTTAAACCCTTGTATGATCACTCTCTATCGCCATCACGAACGTCTGCACAAATTTGGAATTTACACACTCAAGTATCTTATTTTGTCATCCAGTCATTCACAAAAGAACCTTTGATTCATCAATTCCTGTCGGAATATAGAACATATTCCGCAGACTATTCAAAAAGATTGATTACAAGATCTTATTGATTAATTCGTTCAGTTTGTTTATTTTCTCTGATCAACTTTACACTCAAGCGGTTCAAGAGGGGAGGGGCAAAACCCTGATAGGGCCAGCCCTCTTCTGCATCTGTTGGCCAGCTGAAATGCAGAGAACCATCGCACAACTTGGTTGATTCACATGGCCAAAGTGCACATTCGAATGCCTAGTAAGCGAGAACCGCAGCGAACCCTCAGCGGCGAGTGCCCTGTTGTTGTCGTAGTACAGCTCGTAGTAGGATGTAACCGCCTGCGTCTCGACACTGTCCAGGATTTCGAGTGCCGCCTCGAGTTGTCTCAGGAATATACGTCGGTTGCAGCTCTTTACGATTGCGACCACCGTTTCGGCGGCAGCAAACAGCTCCACCGAGATGTTGGCGATCTTGTCAGCGTCCGGAGTCAAGTATGCCAGACAGCACGGACGGACGAAACCGCGCGCGTGCACGTCGAACAACGTGAAGTGGTGTGCGAACGTGTGAATGCCTTGCTCCTCGTTGCGCAGCACCGACTGGATGTCAGGCGCCAGCGAGAAACCGTCTGCAGTGACAATGAACAGCAACGAATTACGATAGAGGTCTGAACCAGCAAGAAAAGAACCATCTGAACAAGAACAGTCAAGAATGAAACCGGAAGTCACTTGTGCCCGATCGACATCCGCTCTGATAATCGGCCGTCATGAGCCAGAGAGCAAAGTCGGCTGGTTGAAAATGAGTGCCCACAATTGAGGGGATCGTGTGCACAACGCGCGGCCCTTCGATTTCATTGAATTCAACCAGCAGCACGCAGTCGTGCTCCAACGCAGACAAACGATGCCATGGATCGATTGGGGTGCTTGTTGGCACTTCTGCCGCTCCGTGACTGCACATGTTCATCAGGTCATCCAATACTTCATTTGTGATTTCCATGGCCATCATTAATTCAATTTGTTACATCTGCAAAACTGCGAAGTAAATCTTTGGTTTTTTGGTGATTGGTAACAACACGCCGTGCGGTGCAGCTGGAAAATACTATG
Organism: Theristus sp. LFF4_11; assembly: GCA_030248135.1. Taxonomy (NCBI): domain Eukaryota; kingdom Metazoa; phylum Nematoda; class Chromadorea; order Monhysterida; family Xyalidae; genus Theristus; species Theristus sp. LFF4_11. The sequence continues at coordinate 92,921 of JASANC010004507.1, forward strand.
AATGCGTATCCATCATTTGCGCCAACAGCAGCTCGTGTGACTGTATACGCATTCATAGTCAGTTCGTGCAGCACTCGTTGCAAGAACTTCCACTTGGGGTTAAAAGTGAAAATCCCAATTTTTAATTAATTCAAAAAAAACCCTTCAAAATGTCGGATGAAAATCTGATGGGCGACAAAAAACAGGTGCATTCAAACCGCGCTGAGTTTTGGCACTTTTGCACTTTCAGTATTAAAAAAGCCATTTTGCCCTTAAAATTGGCAAAATGAAAATTATCATCCGACGTCAATTTGGACCCACGTTTTGAGCATGTGGATCCAAAACCAAGCGTCGTGCTTCTTCTTCCAAACTATTTTTTGCATCCAAATGGGTGCATTTTACATCTTTTTGGCCATTTGCATCCGCTTTTTTGCAAACAGATGCAAATTGCATCCTAGAATTTTTAGTCAAACCGCAGAAACCATAGAAATTGTTCATCAAAAATTGTATTTTGCGGTGCAATTTTCAATTTTTTTCTTCGCTTCGCGAAGTTCGTCCCACCTAGGGTTAGGGGCTTTGAAAAAAAAATTTTTTTTATTTTTTTTTCGTTTTTTTTTTAAATTTGGATTTTTTTTTCAAACTTAAAAAAAAATTGAAAAATTTTTCTTCTACTTTGCTCTGAAAATTCGATTTATGGCATAATTTTTTGAAAGTTCAAACCAAATTTTCTTCCCAACTTCTTTGTGTGCTTAGGTACATGTCATTATTTGGTCATTTTGACCGACGTACTCCATGTTTTTCGATTTGGATGACTTCTAGAGTCAATTTTTAGCGTTGAAATGACTTAACTGAATTGAAATATCGTTTCAGAAATCGTTTTCTTGCAACTTAGAACATGTTTTTTCAGTCGGTAGGCCATGAGATGAACATGATATTTTGTTGATTGGCGTATGTTATAGGTCTACAATGGAGTTGTGCGATATATTGTTAAACAATTGGAGCGGAGATGTTGGTTAATACCACATCACACGACCGTTTTTCAGATACCCGATAACATGGCCACATGTTAAAACTTGCGTGCTGAGCTAAACTAACGTGTTAAACTTGCGTCTGTCAGTTGCCCGCAACGTGATCGCGAAATCATGGTACGTGTTTTCGATACGATGATTTGAAGAGTGGGCTCTCGCCATGTGGCAGATAGCATAGCTGGTTGAACCTGAAAGTAAGTGTCTTGTGGGGGGCGACCGGGTCGACAGGGGTTGCCGACTTAGCTACAGCAAACAGGAATTTTTGAACACAGTCAAATTTTGGTAATTTTCTAAAGAGGAACAACTAAGAACGGTTCAATATTCAAGTACACGTCGAAAATTGTCCTGTTTTACTGTTGAAAATGCAACTTTCCCTCTATGAAATGGACATAATTTCAATAAAACACGATTTTCGCTCTTATAGTTTTCCGGATCGTTCTGAAAATAGTCTAGATGAACTCAGCTCGACGAGACGTTTCGAACAAACCTAACTTGTAAAAAAAAATTTTTTTTTTAATTTTTTTTTAATTTAAAAAAAATCCGGATTTTTTTCCCCTAACCCTAGTCCCACCCATGTTTTTTTAGTTATTTTCTAACACGGGCATGTTGCATGTTCAAACGATCACCCATGAGATGCAAGCTGCCATGCTGCCCTTTTTTGCTTTGAGACGTTCCAAATGCCTGGACGTTTGCCGTATAATAGCTGAAGATTTTGGCCAACCCTCGCCCAATTTTCTAGACATTTCAAACCGAACTTTCAAGTTGTATCGTGTTCATCGTAACTGCAAGGCACTAACTAACCCATGAAGGATTGACTGCAGTGCTTATTTATTACCATTGCAATTTATCTTACCGCGATACCAAGTTCTGAATTATCTGTGAAGTTACCAAACTTTGTTTAATTTTACAAATTTTCAAAAAAATATGCGCTTAAGATCGCACAACTTTTGTGTGAAACCTTAAAACGGTACAAAATAGCGTTTTGAATGAATTTGACCCTTTTCCAGCGTTTTAAAAAATTGCATCAAGTTTTTTTCAATTTGCATCCTTTTTTCGGCTAACGGATGCAAATTGCATCCTGGCGATTTTGAAAAAACCGAGGTTCCAAATGATTTTTCTGTGTTCCGTGGTAGTTTCTTGAATACTTCAGAAAGAAAACACACTGGTTCACGTTGTTGTTGATCGACAACGCCGCGACGCCGCGCTTCTGCGAGACGACAAATCGGCAACATCCAAGAGTTGACAAGCAGTTTTCTTCACATTTGAAGCGTAAAAACAAGGTATTTTGCTGTTGTTTTGTTCATTAACAAGCTCATGAAACCAATTGCAGATATTTGGTGTCATCTATAAACAATGCGACATCTATAAACCCATGGCACATGACGTATTTTATACCGGGTGTGCGCATGCTCGCACAAGTTTGGACTTGAGAAATATTCCGCTTCATGTTTTTGCATATGTTTTGCTTTCCGTTGTTTTATATTTCGAATTTCGAAAACAGTTATTGCCACCCAGTTACCTAACTTGCTTATATTTGATGGTTGGGAGTGAATATATGGGTGGCTTATAGAATCAAGAGAAGGAACAGACGATTGTCACTAAATTGTCTTTGTCTTCTCAGTTGCAAACACCATTTCCTTTTGGATCAACACCAAAGCAGTCACTGTCAGTGTTGGGCAAAGGCCAACAACCGACTTCTGTAGGTGACCTAAGGCTTCGCAAGCCTTTTATCAAGAAAAAATCGTCAACAAAATCTGTCACAAGGGTACAATATTAGCAGTTATACCAGTGACAAAGATGCGACCCCTTTCCATGGCAAAGTTGACCAAGAACTCTACAGAACTGCTGCCAGCTTTCAGGAACGCGCGTGTAAATATGCATTACACAAATGTATATGTTTTAGACATACACATGTCAGCTGTCAACACATGTGAGCATCATAAGAAAAGTAAACAATGTAATTAAAAAAAGATTTCCATTGGAAAAATATAAAACATAAAACGAAATAACAGCATGCATCATAACAAGCGTGTGGTTGCGCAAACCCGGTATACAAAATGAGTGTAAACCCAGGCGTGGGAAAGTGTGCGGGTTTATAGATGACCATTGACCCTGCCGGACGAATGACAAAGCAAAAAAATTCAAAAATGGATCAGAAAATACCAGATCACGCGATACCACCGAACAACAAATGACAACACTCAATGCAAACATTCAAAAGAACACTTCAAAATGTGTATGGCGATAACAGCAAACATCAACAACATCCCGAAAAAGGTGGCATTTTTTTAATCTCTTTAAAAAAATTTGTTAAACGACCTTACTATGAACTCCTAGTCTCTACCTTAGGAATATTTTTTACCTTGAGAAAACAGGTTGATTTTTTACAAACCATTCATACGGTAAATCATTTCCTTTTTACGTTTGCTTTTGCTTCTTCTTTTTTCCGCTTTCGCTTTTTTCGTTTCGTGTTCGTCTCCCTCGTCGCTTTCCCGTGCCGTGCGTGCCTAGAGATGTAAGGGTCAAAAAAAAATTTTTTTTTAATTTTTTTAAAAAAAAGTTAAAAAATGAGCATTTTTTTTTATTTTTTTTATTAAAAATTTTTGAAATTTTTTCTTTGATGTGCCCTGAAAATGCCGTTTTTGGCATAATTTTTCGAAAGTTCAACAAAAATTTTCTTTGACTTTACCTTGTCACTTAGTCTTCAACGCTGCAGGTGGTATTCTGGATTGATTTATCGACTGTTTTCAGCCTTGGTGAGTGATGATCGACTCGCGCATTGAAGTACTTGAGCGTCGCACGCAAAGGCTAGTTCAACAAATTCCGATGTCGCTAAGGTGAGATAGAAGCAGAGAACTCACATTTACGCATCGTTTTTCAGGATCTCGAAAGGTGGAAATTGCACTGTCTGCCACTGCAAGCGTAACTTCGTTGGTTGCTCGTTGCTGTTTCGCCTCGTGTCGTCAGCATGATCACACCGGTTTGTTGTGGAACTTGTTTCCATGTTATTTGAGGTGAATTGAGAGGCAAAACACGAGACGTGATGTCGTCGGTGGGAAAATGGGGTCGCCGAAACCAAGTCTGAAATTTTCACCCTCCTCCCATATGAGTGGGGGTCATATGGTAAGGGCTGCAGGTCGATCCGGTACCGGTCGATCCGGTACGGTCGATCCGGTGCGGGTCGATCCGGTACCGGTCGATCCGGTACCTGGCAATTTTCTAGGGCGGTCGATCCGGTACCAGGTCGATCCGGTACTCGGTCGATCCGGTACCAATTGAAATTTTCAGCTGTTTTACGGGTTTTTAGCGTTCAATTCGTTATGTTTTCGATTTTTCTTTGGTTGATTGTTGATACGATTGTTGATGATACGTTATGAGACGACGACGACTTGCGACACTTGGTTGGTTTTGGGAATCGTAATCTGATTCTGAAAAAAGCAAAACAAGTGTACCATATGTTTTTTTTATTTTCTGAACTATTTTCCAGAAGAATAAAGCTCCAAGACGGTGAAAATTTGCAAAATTATCAGCTCAGCAAGAAAAGGAGAACAAAATAAAAATATGAAGACTGATTCGGTTCTCTTTTGGAGTTGAGGAAAAATGTCTGTTGTTTTTATTTTTATATTTCCCGCGAAAAAACCTGCGGTAAAATGTTTCAGACATCAGATAAAATGAGAGAAACGAAGAAAAATGGAAAACAAATCAGAAACAAATTGAATTGAATGCTAAAACAGTTGAAAATTTCAGTTGGTACCGGATCGACCGAGTACCGGATCGACCTGGTACCGGATCGACCTGGTACCGGATCGACCGCCCTAGAAAATTGCCAGGTACCGGATCGACCGGTACCGGATCGACCGGTACCGGATCGACCGTACCGGATCGACCGGTACCGGATCGACCGCATGCCTATGGTAAGTCGGTGGCTCCTCAGATGGTGATATTCGGACTCCCTGAAAAATTCTGAACAACTTTCATTAAAAAAAAAATTAAAAAAAATTTTTTTTTCAAAAAGAAAAAAAATAGAAAATTTTTTTTTCTTGACATCTCTATGCGTGCCTCGTCCCCGTCGCCGGCTGGCCGTTTGCTTGCGTTAAACAGAAAAGCTTAAAGTTGGAGCCGATCCTCCCCGATCCCAATGTTTCATGTTCATTCATTCATCCCTTTGAAGATTGAACAAATTCTGTTAAAATCAATCAACGCTGACAATCTCGCTTTGTTGAAATTGAAAAGGCTTCGCTTGGGAAGTTAGGATTAGGTTTTGGATGTTCGCACATTCACTCACATGTCCCACCGAATGTTTCGAAACAAACTTGTGTTTCAATTTGTTTCAGAGTGCCGATGTTCGCAGAATGTTAATAAGGTCAAATTCAGCGTTGAAAAGTAGTGATTCTGTAGAAGAGCCGTTGAGGCCGTCGTCCGATTCTTTGCTCATACAGCGACAGCATTCATGTTCCACCACAACAACGTCAACAACTGATGTCATTTTCTCAAAGTGAGTTTCATTTCAAACGTTGAAAATTTCACCACTTTTTGCGTTCAATTTTTTTAAATTTAGACTTGATTTCTGTTCTGCCTCCCTCCCAAAATCCAAAACTACATCTCAAAATTTTTCTGCGCCAGCTAGAGATGGTAAAAGCGGGTAACCGTTTTATTTTTCAATTTTTCTCAGCGCCAAGTTTCCATAACTCGGCAATCGGCTTCGGAGCCAATCAGAAATACAGTGGAAATTAGTATTTAATAATTTTTTTCGAAACCGTCAAATCCGTCATCGTCATCAACACACTCAGACGAAACAAACTGCAACGTTTGAACCAAAAAATTGACCGTCGTAGACGCGAGTTTCGCGAAATCATCATTTTTTTAGCAGTAGCCTATGAATTTTTAAGCAATCAGCTGATTGGATTGGATGGTGAGCAATGGATCAAATTCGGATTTGTGTGACAACCATGTTTATATTTCTAACCTGTTCTTGTGCGTCAATGGTCTGATCTTACGCAAAATAACTTTCGTTTGTTTGCAGCTTTTTGATTTTCGTCACCCGCATATCCCAGTCAAGTCGCCATCATGTCGGATGATCTTGACGTATTTTTCAAAAAGAAGGCCAACAAAAAGAAGAAAGGTGTTGTGCAGAACATTGAAAAACTTGGCAAGAAGTTGGAAAAAACTGCGAAACGACAAGTGAGTTTAGACAGAGGTTATCATAAAATTTAAAAAATAAGATACCAGAAAATGGTTTGGTCAAGCGTTGTCAGCGCATGCCAATAACAACAACACCACCACATCCAAGGTTTTTGTTCCAAGGGCAAGAACTAAGGTGTCATTGCATTTTCTCTATTGTTTAGGAAGAGATTGATCGAGAAGATGAAGAGCGCCAACAGCGGGAAAAAGAGCAGGAAGACTTCATTCAAAACAGGCTGCAGGAAGACGCAGAATGGATAGATTTTAGTGAAAAAGAAGTCAACATTCAAGAGTTGGGCATCAAGGAGATGGAGCTCGGGTAGGTTGGATTAGATATGCGTTGCTATTCTGCTTTTCGTGCAATATCTGTAATGTTAGTTTTACTTTTAAGCCTACACAAACCTAATTGGATCTCGAAACTCATGTCGGTTAAAGACACTGTGCAGGCAAGTGTTAAAAACGTGTGTACTTGCAGCGAAAACGAAGACAACGACGAGAACGAGCGACAGGAGACTCAGCCGGAAAAAGTGCGCACGTGGGGCGTCGTCGCTGAAAAGGCAGAAGTGAATGGCGAAGTCGAACCACCGAAACCAGTGGTAAATGCAGCTGGCAGTTTGCCTCGCAGATTGCTGAAGTGATCCAAGTCGTAATCAAGACAGAATTCACGGTTGTAATTCGTAATGTTCCGTTGAAAGACGACATCAATTTTTCAGCGGTCGGTCTACGTCGCTCCGGCGGCTCGAAAGGCGCAGCAGGCTGCTGAGAAACAAGTGAACGTCGAGGATGAACAACAGTTTCCCAGTTTGGCTGCAGCCGACACGATCGCAAAGGAGATCAAGAAAGACGAAAAGCGTATTGAGTGCGTTGATTTCAGATGCGTTTCGTTCATGTACTGTAATTCCAAACTGCATGCACAT
>JASANC010004508.1:0-20189 GCA_030248135.1 Theristus sp. LFF4_11
AAATCGCAGTCATCGTCGTCGCGAGCTTGCAGTTGCCGTTGCGAGGGCCAAAGGATTCTGCCGCCGCACGCAGAAGAGTTCTATCGTCTACGGACACGCGCGCGTCCAGCGAGTCGGAGGTTCTTTTTCAGTGTTTGCATGTTCAACTCCAGTGAACTTGTAATTGGTTTTGTCAAAAACCTCCGTTGAAAATTACAGTTTTTTGTTGAAATCGTCGGTAAAGGCTATTGAAAGTGGCGAGGTGTTGGTGACACTATTAAACTTTTCATGTCATTTGCAGCCGTCTACTGTCCAACGAAAACTGTCTGACAACTGCCCGCGCGTAGGCCGAGGATGCCCCAAGCGACAACCATGGTCGGAAAGTTCTCGCGGTCAGCGAGTCAGAGGTTCTTTTCCAGTGGTTCCATGCTCACCTCCAGTAAACATGTGATTGATTTTGTCAAGCCTCCTATGAAAATTTCAGTTTTTTGTTCAAATCGTCAGTCAGGCTGAGGGGAAGTGGGGGTTGGTGACACTTTTAATTGTTTCATGTCATTTGCAGCCTACAGCCGCTTCAACACCGCCACGCAACGCGCGCAGGCAGACAGATACGGAAAATTGTGATGCCGCAAGCGGCGGCTGTGGTCGACGCACTCGGTTCTGCCGCTGACGTGTAAACGCTCAGTCTCGAATCGCACAAACTGGAACTCGGACAAATGATCATGTGGTTGGTGGTTGGTTGTATGAAAGCTTCTTCTTTTGAAATCTGAATTGGTGACACTTTTTAATTTTTCATGACATTTTCAGCCGTGCACTGCCATACCAACATCGTCAGACAACTTGTTTACACATCTTGAAGAGCAAACATGTTTCACACCGTTGTTGTTTTGTTGTATGGAGTTGATTGCAGCCAGACAAGTCAATGTCGCAGACACTGGTAACGCCAAACGATGTTTATTAAATCGCAGTCATCGTCGTCGCGAGCTTGCCGTTGCCGTTGCGAGGGCGGTAAGAAGGATTCTGCCGCCGCACTCCATCAGTGCTATCGTCTACGGACACGCGCGTCCAGCGAGTCGGAGGTTCTTTTTCAGTGTTTCCATGCTCAACCCCAGTGAACTTGTAATTGGTTTTGTCAAAACCTCCGTTGAAAATTAGTTTTTTTTTGTTGAAATCCTCAGTCAGGCTATTGAAAGTGACTGTTGGTGACACTTTTAATTGTTTCATGTCATTTGCAGCCCACTGCCGCACCACCACCGCCACGCAACGCGCGCGCGCAAACAGGTTGCGTTAGGGAGGCCGCAGACGAGGAGGCTAGCGAATCGACAACCCCTCCTATCCCACTGGGACAACCAACCAACCAAACCAAAGATGGACACGGTACAGCACTGACACTAACACTTCGGACGACCAAAACCCTTATTTTAAAACAAACGAGAGCTTGTGTTGGATTGATTTGAAAGAGACAAGTTCGGAGGCTTTGTGTCGTACAGCTACTCATATAGAACTAAACACAAAACCAGCCTTATTTGATTAAATTAAAAAAATTGACGGAAGTTTGCGTTGAAGTGCTTTGAAAGGCACAAGTTCGGAGGCTTTGTGTCGCACAGCTACTCATGTTGAACTAAACACAAACCCAGCCTTATTTAATCAAAAACAAGCCGGAGTTTGTGTTTAATTGCTTTGATGGAAGCAGCTTGAAATTGATGTTTCGCAAAGGTGCTCATTTAAACGAAATAAAATACCAACCTTGTTTGATCAGTAAAACAAACCGGAGTTTGTGTTGAACTGCTTCGAAATACAGAAGTTCGAAAACTTTGTATGACGCAGCAGCTTATGTTGAACGAACAAAAACAAATTTCATTTGATCAACAAAAATGAACCAAACTTTGTGATGAACAGATTTGAAAAAAAGCAACTCGGAGTTGATAGTTAATAGTTCAGCTAAAAGAACCTCTCAGATAGATATAGGCTCAAATTGTTTTCTAGAACAACGATGGTGCACTTTCTCCTCACGGAAAAAATACCTGACCTTCCCTAACACCGAATTTCGAGGGGCCCCCAAATTTCAACAAATCGGTACCGACAAACAAACAAAAGCACTTCCCCTAACAACAAATAAAAGACCAACCGGCGCATTTCTTTTTTCCGCTGCTCCATCGCCATGTCGAACTCAGCTAGACGAGCAAGTTCATCATCGTTGTCAAGATAATCTTCGACAACAGCGCTCATGATGTGCACCTCGTTTTCTTCCGACGGAAGCTGTGATCGACCGTTGCCACCATCATCCGCTTGCTCGTCCTGTTCGTCCCGTTCCTGCTCCACCTCAAACAGCGCCCTCGCAGTAGCAACCGCCTCGTCCTGTTTTTCAGCTTGAGGAACGTAGATGACTTGAGCCGCTATTTCATCTTCGTCGAGTGGATCTTGATTGACAAACTTCTCTGTCTTCTTTGGTCCCAAATCTTGGTTTCCCAGTTCTTCACTTATTTCCGAATCAAAATCTGAATCTGAATCACCATCAGAATATTCATCCGGCACCCAACTTTCCTCAGACTCCGAGTCTTCCATTCTTCTCTGCTTTCTTTTGTTCTGAAGATTTTGAAAATGCAAAAATGATGAATGCTAAACAAAGAACAAACATTTTGAGGCCTGGTGGGTTTTGGACACTTTTTTGAATGTTCAAGGGACGTAAACGATAAATAGACCTGCAGCAAGCAAAAAAAATTGAATGAAGTCCCCTGCGCCCTGTCCCTGCCCCCCTTAAATAAACGTTCAAAGGGAATTTTAGAACCTGATACTTGTTGAACTCCCACTCCCAGAGAACGATAAAGAAAATTGCAACGAGAAACTGCTGCTGGGTGCAGGGCAAGATGGGTACTTGCATCGACAACCAAAACGGTTAACTTGAATTTCAGCGTTATGCTAATTACGGATCTGAACATGAAACACAATTTTCACTTGATAAAATACACCAAAAATGCTAAATAGAACCGTGAAAAACAAAGGAACAGTAAAAATAAGTGGAAAGAAACGCAAAAAAACGACAAACAAGCTAGAATCAAAACAAAAAAGATGAAAACATTCCTATTATTCAAATACAACACACACAAAATGAAACCAGCACCGATAAGAGCACAAAAAATGACAATTAATCCACTCCTAAATCCATTCCTAAATCTTTTTTATAAGGGTCCTCCCACTTATAAGGTCGTCACACGAAATTCACCTTTTTTTCAAAAATTTTTGATTTCCAAATTTTTATAAGGAGACCTTATATGCAAGACTTTACGGTACTGTTTATGTTACATACATACACTGTAGGTTTATGTTTAAAATAATATATTGCATTGTTTCGCAAAGTATCAGTATTATTTTCAAATGTTTGTTCACGTTTTTCAATCAACTGCATGCACTGCACTGCATGTGACTGAAATACAATTGAGAATAAAGCTCAAGTGATATGGATTTTTGTTGTTCATTTTTGTTATGTTAAACAACTAGCTGAGCTTATATTGGTCTCGACATACCGTAACCTTGCTATCTTGCTACTCGCGTCCTTAACAGTTTATAAAAAAAGTTTTGGTCCCAAGAAATTTTTCCATTGTGGTAAAAAAATTGACAGTGTTTTGTGTTGTTGCTTGAGAGTTATACTGTAATTTTTGAAATTACATTTTTGTCAAAACACTCAACGAGACGATAATTTATTTGATTCTAATTTTTCGGGATTCCGGAAAATCGTGCTTCATCGTTAAGAAGACTGTAAATAAAGCGTGTGGTAATAAATGAACAGATATTAAATGAATTTTCAATTGCACAAAAACGTTTGAAAACAGAAAAATACGGCAAACTGCTATCGACATGCATTGCAGCCACTGACTATTGTTTTAAAAATTAATGACTATAATTGCTTGTCACACAAGTAAATTCACTATGCATTTAAAAAATCTTCACAAAATGGCTAAGCCCATAAAAAATGTCTGTTTAGCTTGCAACAGCGGAAAAAGAATTTCAAGCACGCTCAAAAAACCCTCATCACATACATTCTTTGGTTCAGTTTCTTTTGGTTCTTTCCCCATTTCAAATGATTGGTGCTGGTTTCACAGGTGTTGGTGGCTGAAACGAACACAATTGAAATGTTCTACATTTTTATAAAACGTCTAAAATGTAGTTGCGGTGCCGGTTTAAAGAAACTCAGACTAAAAGTGCCAGGGAGCAAAAAAACAGGTGTCTGAAAATTACACTGGTATCTGTCGGTTGCTGTTGTTAAAGAAGCTGTAAGCGGTTTTGCAGAACCGTAGTCGCGGACTGGACACCTTGGACCCTTCACTCGCCGCCCCCTTGCCCCTTCCCCACCGTGGCGACGTGTGATTTCTGCTCTATTGTAACCTTAACAAGCCCAGCACCAAAACACGCCAAATGAAACTGATGACTAGTGAGAATCGAGTAAACCTTGTTCGTCTGCTCGTCCAGATCGTCCTCACTTGGCACGTACGTCGACGGCGGTCCCACGTTCTCCACGTCCTCTCCGTGGTCGGGAAACAAATCGGGTGGCGGCCCTTTGCCGTGCTGGAAAAATGTTTTTTTTGGAAAAAAATCTTTTCTTGTTTTTCATTAGCGTCGATATACCGTAAAGTCTTGCATATAAGGTCTCCTTATATAGATTTGAAAATCAAAAATTTCTGAAAAAAGTGGAATTTTGTGTGACAACCTTATAAGTGGGAGGAGGTCTTATAAAGCGAAGATTAGGAATTCCGGGCCTTATAAACGGAGTGGGATTTCGACCAAGTTAAAAATTTGAATTTTTTGGTTTCCCGCCGTGTGACACTCCGCCCACTTTTGGGTGGGGGTCTTATAAGTGGGAGGAACCTTATATGCAAGACTTTACGGTACAGCATAAAAACCTTCAAATCCGTGAGTTCAAACATGGTGCGCCATCCCAACATCTACAGTGGCGGCCAAAAGTGTTGCACCGCTGCGCGCGTGTTGCATCAGCCGTACAAACGCTATTATAAGAGTTCAAGGGCAACGTTGGGTTCACGGGACACTTTGCGACCCAACGTTGCCCATAAACTCTTATAATAGCGTTTGTACGGTTGATGCAACACGCGCGCAATACACAGCACTCACGCGCGCAGCGTTCCAACACTTTTGGATGCCACTGTATGTTTACACGGCCACACAGCGCCGTCAGTACACCTGCAATGCTGCAGAACACTGGACGAACGGAGAAGAACACTGATAATCTCAAAACGAAACCAATTATATTTTTTTGCAAATTTCAAACTGCGCCGCCCTATGCATATCTACCGGAGGCGGAGTCGGCGGCGGCAGGCTCGCGTGCGTGCTCACCCAGCTCATGTGCCGATGCGGCGTCGGCTGCTGCGGGAACGTCTGCACGATCATCAGAGTGCGGTGATTGGTGCCGGACGGTGGCACACCGTGCACGTGACCGGGCGCTCTGAAGTGCGAAACATTTTTTTTGCAAAATCGAATTTTTTTAATGATGTCACCGGACACGGTACAGATCAATGATTGATGGTTGGCGCAGTTTTTCTTCTGTTATGAGCGTAGAGTGACTTCTTCCAATGTCAGTCGCAAATGTTGAGCTAATGAGTGACAGCGAGCTAATCAAGGAGCCTACGACTATATGCAGTCGTTTGTTTACTGCAAATGAAATCACTCCTGTTCTCGTGCATTGTTTTCGTTCTCTCGGCTTGGCCACTTGTTTACCGCTGCATTGAATAACTAACTGTCGCTTTTTAACGTAAATTATTAAAATATTATAAAAACACACAACGTGCGCCAGATTTCTCTCACGCAGTGTATACTATTTCTCAATTGAGCGAAGACCAAAAAGTGGCGCGCACACAGAAATCGGTGTGCCGTTTCAAACCAAAAATTACAAAAACTGCAAATATGCAAAAATGCTGCAAAACCAAACCGTCTGCCGTCATCGACGCAGCGTCCCGTCAGACAGCATGCCAATATGCCGGACATGAACAACGACAACGACAGGATGCTCGTGATGATGATCGCCATCCAATCGACCAGCGCCGCCTCGCGATTCGGCCGGCACACCTGCGCCCGGCGCACCTCGTCACAGCCACTGGCGAGGTCCGCTTTCGCCGCCGACCATTCTGTGTGTCATGCGGTGTTTGGTGGAGATTTGTTGTTGTTGTTTTTTCTGGTTTCGCGAACAAAAATCGGCGACACGATGTTGCTGTTGAACTTTTTTTCATTCTCATTGAATCGGTGTCGCCACGACATATACAATGTGGATTGTCAGTCCAGATTACATCGGTGTCTTCCAGCCGGCGGGTCTATGTTTGCCGGTCCGTGGAGCACCAGATTTGCCAAACAGGTTTATCAGAATGTGCGAGGTTCAACAGGTCCAAAAAGTATATCCTGTTGCTGGTTTAGTGTAAAAAACTTTGTTTTTTACACGGTCAAACTGGTTGCACTTGGTCAAGAACGTTCGCTGTGGGGTACGTACGATTGCTTGGTTGGTTACAATAAATCCCAGCCTTCCAGCAAATTGGCCTTCACGAAAGCAAGCGCAGTAAAACAATCAGCTTGCCGGTGGGTCAAAGTTTTTTTTGTCAAAAACAAAACGAAACGAACCGCTCCACTGCGTCTGAAAGTCGTTGTTCGCTTTCGGATCACCGCAGTCGAGTCCGACGCAACACTCCTCGTAACACCACGCTGGATCGTCGACGTGCGCCATCGCGTCGTGGTAGAGACCTGGTGTTTGTAGAAAAATGGTTGGATGAAAATTATCGTTTTTTTTGCAAGAAAACAACAAAATCAAAGACAAAAAAGTGCCGACCTCGGACCCAGATACGCGATGCGAACCCGACCACGATGTACGAGAGGCAACAGCCGACGATGTAGAGACTGCGCAACGTGCGCCGCTGAAAGCGCAATAAGCCGGTAGAAGTCAGGCAGGGAGTTTCGCAAAGAAAATTAGACAGTGGTATTTGTTTTCTTTCAAAATTTTTCAGTGGTTTGCTGAGTTTTACCGTGATTTTCAAATCTACCGCAACTGCAGCCTAATTGGAGTCCCTGAATCACGGCGGATACTGTCTCTAGCCGTTCTTGTTTCGTGGAGAAACAAATATATTTCGGGCATGATTATTGCGACAGCAAAAATACTTCTTTGTGGAAAATTGAAAGTTTGATGGAAATATCGATGAAAGTATCAAAGTTTTCATGGATGCAAACCTTTGGAAGGGCACCAAGTATAGCCATCATGGCGACACTCGACACAATGACACCCGACCAGAAGCCGCAGTACTTCGTTGCCACGTAGCCGTTGTAGACCTGCACGAAATCGAAATATTGTGAAATGTTGAAACAGCAGTATCGGAGTTATTGATCCGATATTATTACAACCGGTGCAAGCACTGTTTCTTGTGGTTTCGCCTGGTAGCGTATACCGCGGGTAACCCAGAATAATATGTCAGAAATAAAAACACCTATCTAAAAACCGAAAACAAACGAGAACCACTCACCAAAATAAAAATCTGGCACGCAATTAAGCCGATCGCTGAAAACAACTGGAACAGCCCAAATGCGAGCAGAGCTGTCAGCCCGCACGTCGTGCCCATGGTTGGTTTAGTTTATTTTGAGTTTCATTCAGTTACATTTCTTTCGTGCCGAAATGCGCATTTTCTTACCCGTTTTCTGAACCAGCTAAAATACAAATATACATCTTTATTTTCTCTAGAAATTTGCGAAAAAGTCAATCCCGATGATTGAGAATGAATAGAAAGGCACACAAATAGTACCGAACACAAGACTAATGCGCGATTACCGATCTGGTAGATACGATTTTATCGCATTTTTACAAAAAAATCTTGCGGAACAACACGTTTTGCGCATACAAGACTCGCTGACCTAAAATATACACTGAAAGATTGGCAGATATCATGGCATTTTAATCGTTCTGAACAATCATCATAGTGTGGTAGAAACCAATCAGTAAAATGTGACAAAAATACCACATTGCATTACAACAACAGAATACAGTGATCAAGAAATTTATATTGCGCGGCAATAGACAAGGTTGGTGACATTTTTTTAAAATATGATTGAGAATATGAAATGATGTTTTTTGCACAGATTGTTTTAAAAAATTCTTCGGAGCAATTAAAAAAACAAGCTGCCGACAAATGTACCAAAACTACACATCAGTTTTGCTTCAGATTTTTATTGTTCATACATACATACATACATACATGTGTACTTTCTCAACCGCAATAATTTTCGTCGTATCAGTGACTGTACGACATATAAATCAAGTGATACGCAGTGAAATTACGGAAGAATGCCCAAAAATAAGAAAATGTTACACTAAACCACGGTCAATACATAAGTGCGTTCAAATCTTTAATTTGATTTGACAAGACTGTTCCGTTCGAAAAGTAACTTGACTATATAATTTTAAGAATGCAAGATTTCAGTGAAATGTGATGCCGAAAAAGATGGGTCATGGTTCGCTCAACCGAAAATTGAGAGCAACCGTGTTCAGAAAATCGCACGAAAATATCTTTGTTGGTAGTTTGAATGTGTTTTTTTGTGAAATGTTCTTGAAACATACAAGAAGCAAGTTTCTGTTAAAAATCAGAGTGATTTTCCTACGATTCGGTCTTTCATAGCAACATTATACTGTTTCGATTATTTCCGCTGAATTTCAGAATAAGATACAGTACATGCGTATAACGAAAACACGACTATCAATCATTAATCAGTCGAATATTGCGATTACGGCAACCGTCGAGAAAATTATCTGCCGAAAAGTCATGCGACGCACGAAAATAAAGATGTGCAGTATGTGCAACAAAACGTAATGAATATAATGATAAATCCATTTTTCTTTCAGGGTGATCTGTTGAGAAATACGCCAAAAAAGCAAAAACATACCACAAGTTTATAGCAAGCGTACACACAACAACAATCAGCAAAAAAAATTATACGAGCAAAACAAAACAAACCCACCTAAACACGATCAAAGCTAGCGGGGTTATAATTCTGATAACCCCAACTGAACCGTAACCCCGCAACTGAACCACATTGTTCTGTCGACAGCAAGTGTGCGGCGAAAACCACAAGCCTTAGTTACCAACAACTCCGCTCACGTGATCCTCCATATCAACAGTCAGAAACTGGCCCCACGGCTTAATCAAGTATATGTACCCATTTCATGACACACATATCCATCCTCGATGCCATAGAACACGATCGCTAGGCAACTGTGCACTCCGTGGCGGCCAGTGTCATGTGACCAAACTCATGTGACTTTTTTTTAGGAAATCAGTTTGGAAAACCAAATCGGATTTTTATTTCGCAATAAAATTGCGGTCACCACCAGACTAGAGTTGCCACGGTAGGCCTTTTTTTGGTCACGGTACGGTTTACGGTTTGAGACGCAATTTTTTTCACGGTTTCGGTACGGTACGGTAAATTGAAAAGCTCAACGGTACGGTTTTCGGTACGGTTTGAAAAATTTTAAAATCGCACGGTACGGTTTCGGTACGGTTACCGTGGATTTTGAATTTACACGGGCGGTAAACCGTATTTTTACGGTTTGAAAATTAAAAAGTTTTAAAATGCACTGTGCTTCACTTTTTGTTTCTCTCTGTGCTATTTTGTTGTGTTGTATGTCGCCGTTCTCGTTCAGTCAGACAAGCAATGGAAGCGGCAGTGGGACAAAAACAAAACACAAACTTACACCATCTACCTACACGATAGCAAGAGTACAGGAAGACCCAACCGAAACCTAAATCTACCACATCACAAGGTGGACCAGCACAGCACCAGAGTCAGACCAGCTGAACCAACCCTGCGCTGCGTAAGGTGTGAAATCAAGATAATAAAGAAACAAATTGCATAGTGAATGGAGTTCAGTTGATGTGCGGACGCGGCGGGTGTGATTTTACGAATACGGAGATACGATCTGCCTGCGCTGCGTGCAATAATAATAAACGATTTTGAATTTACGCCATTGCAACAAGCTACATTATTAATCGCCAAAGGGTTTGCTTTGCTCAACCAACATTACAGAACAGAGACAGTGAGCTCAGCTCGACTCACACATTTAACGGTGAACGGTGACGGTCCACCACTGCTCCACTCAGCACATACATTTATTTTTATTCATCATATGCCACATACCTATTCCTTTTCCTTTTCCTGGAAATGAAACCGATTCGTTGTCGTACTGTTCGTTGTGGTAGCGGTGGTGAGCTGAGTCCTGAGAGCGAGGCGACAAAACACCATTAACTGTGGAAAATCATATGTTCATTAGTGAAACGCTAGTCAGCTGGCAGGCACCACGGCTGTTGTTGCGGGACGCGGGTGGCTAGCTGAAAGATTCAGTTACCTTCAACGTTCTTTTTTGTAGTAATTTTTTATGTATCCGTGGGACATGCAACCTATATGATACCAACGAAAAATCAAACGCACGCCACGCCACACACAGCGCACGCACACAAAAAAAGCTTGGTCAAACCGTCAATTTTGGAAAAAATACGACGGTTTCGGTACGGTTTGCCAAAATTTTGCCACGGTACGGTCAACGGTACGGTAATTGTATTTTGATGACGGTACGGTTTTCGGTACGGTTTGGAAATTTTAAAATCGCACGGTACGGTCACGGTACGGTACGGTAAAACCGTACCGCCCGTATTTTTACGGTTTTTACGGTTACCGTGGCAACTATACACCAGACGATACATTACCAATTGAGCCGGGTTGCCATTTCTTCCATTCGTATTCCTGTTTCGACAAGTCGTCAACACCGACACCAACTTGCTTTCACAAAAATAGAGGAATATCACAATCAATAAGTTCAGGAATGAAATCACACATATAACGTCGAAATAGATCAGACGTTCGGAAAAGTAAACAAACAACTAAAACAAAAATGGTGGCGTGGAAAGAATAAGATTTCACACATGTGCAAAATCGATGTGAAGTTGTAATGAAGAAACCTTGGTCAAAAGCTGTATTATCACAAACCATTTGATTTTCAACAAACATCATACCAGAAGTACACAAAAACCAATAATCATCTTCTGACCGGATTAACGGGAGCAAGGTTAAAAAAAAACCAAGCGAGTAAATGCTTCTGTTGGAAAACAAGGATACAGGTCCTTGCACCGACAGACGTTAAAAAACACTTTAAAATTAAAAACACAAAATAAATTCAGTCGCCTCCGTCACCACCGTCATCTCCACCGCCATCATCGCCACCAGAGACGGCGCTTCCAAACGATTTCCGACTGACGTCACTTTTGACCGATTGGTCACTTTTCGCTGAACTCGACCGACTCTCGGGCTCGTGCACTTTGGTTTGTTTTTTCAACTTCGACTTTGACTTTTTATTATTCTTTTTTTCAGCTACCGGCGGGCTGCGAACCACTTCCGGCAGACTGTTGCGCTTGTTTTCGTCTCGACTCACGTGTATGGCCGGCTCGGGCGTCAGCACCGGCGCCGGTTTCACTGGCTCCGGAATCTGGGCAGAAAAGAGCAGACGAATCCACTCGTGGTTTTTGCTCGTTTGCACAATAAAAAATTTTAAACTGCTTTTTTTCACTGAACCACACATGAAAAAAAGTAGTTGCCCGCTCTCTTACGAAACGGGCACCACAAAATTCCGATAAAGCTTGTCGTGCATTTTATTTGAAAAATCATGCATTGAATGAAATAATTGTTTCATTCATCCTCTGTTCAGAGAACGAAAATCTGAAAGTTAAAAAAAAATTTGTCGAAGTGAAAATCGGCACCGTATCAGTGGACTGCCACGAGCTGTCGTAATGGTAACTGCCCGGGATCGGCGCAATACTGTCGTCTAGATCCGGAAATATCGGCTCTTGGTGGATCTGGTACAGAATTGTGAACTTTTTATCGATAACCAATAGAAAGTTTTCAGTTGTGTCAGTTGTTTCGAGTGATTTCGACACTTTCTGCAAATGACTGAAAAAAATTCCAAAGTTCACCGGAGGGGGCAGTCGCCGTCCGTGCCACACCGGCGATGGATCGAACACACGACCCTCCGAAACGCTGAAATGTGGGATACAAAAGCAAAAAGCAAAATGTCGATTGTTTCTTTTTAAACATCCTCCATACCACCGCATGGGTACATATATTGGTTATTGTCAATTTAATGTCACCCAACTCAACCCAAACGAATTCAGCCCCTTTTCCAACTAAAGGCCAAATATCTGGGATCGGCACGTCACGTCACGTCATGTATGAACGGAGTACGTGTGCTAAAGATCACGTATAACGTGTTGAATTGCTGTTGCTTCATGAATGAGACATATGCCGTGACGTGGCGGATAAATTTTGTGTGCATGAATATTGGCCTCAACCTCAACCGAAATCCAACTGAACTGAAACGCACAAACCGAACTTCAACCCCAAACAAAATTCAGCCCGCACATTCTCCAACTCGAACTCAAAAACAAGCCCAACACCGGCAAACGCACAAAGCGAACCTGTCATCCTTCAGGCATCCGATCGCCAAGCAGCCGGCGCAACACGCCGAGCAGAGCAGCGTGCCAGCGACGAGCCACGTGAGCAGCATCGCGCACAACGCCACCACGAACGCCTCGTCGTTCGACTCGCACTGTGACTGCCAGAAGGCGGAGTCGCACGGAATCCGCTCGGTCACGGAGGCGTCTCGCTTCGCGTCCGACCATTCTGACGATTGTGAACAAAATTTGTGAACACACGAAAAGACACACGCCACCACAGTCGAACTCTAAATTATAGGGAATCCGCTGATTCGTTGGTGATTACGGGGATGCATGCTGTCTGTGTGTGAACCAAACTCCGCCTCCCCCCTCCCACAGCAATGTCTGCACAGTAATTAAACATGCATCACTTGACCACCACCAACCGTGATTCCTCATAATTTAGAGTTCGACAGTACAATGCAGCTTGAACACAGCCAAACGGCGGCAATCAGCTGGATTGGTTGCTTTTAGATTTGGGAATCGACGGATTGATCCGGCAAAACTTGGTGCACCCAGTAAGTATGTCAGATTCAAACGCCAGAAATGCACAAATGTTATGCTGTAATTGACGTACGGAATGACCGAGTAAACATGGCAGCTTTTTTCAGGGTGCAAGGAGCGCGCGAAATTTGAATGAACAAAAATAGACGTTCAGAAACCAACATGTATGCCAAATTTGACGTGTTTTTTCAGACGAACATTATTATGTTATTATGTTCAGTCTTGCTCCCTTGAACACATGATTAGGAGTTATGTTGGCATTTTTGAAAAAGACAACTCCTAGTCTGCGACTGATCCCGCCTTGACGGGCTGCCTTATTTATTCGGCCATACTGTATAAGTCAGAGAGTTAGAGACGTAAGTTAAGCAACGTTGTCGAAAAAAACAACTAAAATGTAATGCTCACTGTCCCAGCTGGACCAAAACGCATCGGTGTTATACTGGTCTGGCATGCAGTCCCAACAGCAACCCTGAAGCGAAATAAAACATTTTTTCTTGACAAAACCAATCTGAAAACTACATATTGCAAAACATCGAATCGAGTTGACTGGAAGTTGTTTTTTTTTGTTTCATCCGCCTATCAGCGCACGGTGTATAAAGACAAACACTCACAGAAACAGCAGCAAAGAAGAAAACACAAGTTTTTGAGAAACATCCGAGAGAAACAATAATGAAAGAAAACGCGTTTTATTCAAATAATGTTCTCAATTGTCCTTGGTGTGTTCCAACACTGCAATAAAGAACGCCCCAATCAAGAAATAGTAAAAAAGTGAACACGAACGTCAAAACACCAATCAGGGCTCTTGTCTTTCGTCCCTAACGCGTCCATTTGTATGCCCTCCGTCCATTCGTATTGCGCCCAGCCAATCACGAGAAAGATGATCATTAGGGCGCAGCAGACATGCGGTAAACGGTAGAGGGATTTCTGGAGAAAGTTGCGTTTTTGCGGTTGCTATCCGTGTCGCGTGATTTCCTGTGTCAAATTAGTACGCCAAAAAGCCACAAAACTCCTAGTCTGCGACTGATATACCGCCTTGATGGAGAATACAAGGACTGTCTTATTTGTTCGGACAATTCAGGTTGCGCAGCGGCGGCAGTGCAAAGCAAGTCTCCATATTGCTCATTCATTCGAACGTGCCAGACCGAAATGACCGTCTTCTGCTTTGCAACATACGCGCCATGCACCGCAAACCGTACACTGCCCAGTCGGGCAGATCCAGTGACGTGACGCGAATAGGTGAGCCCCCCAAAATTCCAGCGCCCCTATGCGAATGACAAACGGGTGGCTAGTGGAATGCAAATGACGTCACTACGGCACGACATGTCCGAATGAACCGACAATACAAACCCAGCGTACCTGCGCCTTAGTGCCGATAATCGCGAGCACACCAGTGAACGCGACGAAGAGACCGCTGATGATGCCGTGGAAACTGCCGGCATTGTGCGCATCGACAATGAACGCGGCGACGCCGGCAACGCACAGCAGCGCCCCACTCAGCAGCTCCATGGTGCCGAGCACGAGCAGGCTCGTTTGCGCGCACGTACGTCTCGCGGAGGTCATGGCCTTTTTTCGGGGGTGAAATTGGGTAATTTTTGCGCCTACAGTGGTTGGTCACATTATCGGGGGGCACATAAATTTTCAGGAAAAAAACGTGACCAACTGAATCCATGTTCTGCTGGTGCTTTGTGAAACCGGCGTCAAAACAATCGAAGAATCGATTTTCTGGCTGTTTTTTTTTGAATTGCAAGCGTCTGTCCCCCGCTTGTTCACAGTTCATTGCGTAAACTTTAAAAGAAGCAAACCACAGAACATTACGGTTGAAACCAGGGCAACCGGTGGTGATGCAAAACTGTTTCGTCTTTGTTTTATTTCGCCGAAATGCTTGTTCTTTTACTGTTCAAGCCTGAACTGGAAGAGCAAAGAAAAGCTGAACTAAAACAGTGGAGCGAAGAAAAGCACATCGCAAATTGTGCGTTCAATTGTGGCGAGGAAATTAGATGGAACGGGACATCGGGTTAGCACGACCAATCAGCGTGACCAGAAATTCAACTGCAGCCAATCACTTTGCTCTGGTGAAACATTGCAGGCACAGGCTGATTTGGTTTGCTTTCGGAGGTCGACAGTCAATATTGAACTCGCCATATGCCAGATTCTGTTAAATAAGGCAGAATTTGGCTAAAAACTAAAGCTCATTAACAGACACGTTTTATTGACAATTATTTTCCACGCAGCACTTTTTGCACAAATAAACACACACACACGAACGACTTTACAGACAATAATCGTGGCGAGTCAGCAATTTCATAATATGGCGAGTGGGTGTGCTCTGGGGTAAAATAGGTACACGAAGTGACGAAATTGAAAGAATAAAAATAAATCCTCGATGAATGAACAAACGAACAAATAATAAATAGCAAAGCAGAAAGAACGGAAAGTGAAAAGATGATTGAGAAAAAATAGCTACAATCATGGGTACCTCAAAAGACTAGAAGTAAAGCAAACCTATGGCAGATTTCCGAACCCGCCCATGGACAGCTGAACATCATACACAAGTGCTCGGTTTTATAAAAGTGAGCTGTGTTTAAAAAGCGAGGAGTTTTACTCCAGGGTGTATTCAAGTCCGGTTGAACACTTCAACTCAAAGTTGATCTGAAGTTTGATCAGATCTTCATCATCGTTGCACACTTTGATATCGGATTGATATTTTCAATTTCGATACCGAACTGCCAGTCGGGAAAGTTCACAGCTCGATATTTTTCGAAATTCCTCAAGGACTAACTTTTGGAACACCCTGGAGTAAAACTTCTCACTTTTCAGACACTAGTCACTTTTATAAAACTGACTACAGACCCGTGCGACGGTTTATGATGGTGTGTCGTGTTCGTGTAGCGCAAAGCAGACAACCGAAATGATTCACTGAATGGTTGTTGTTGTTTGTTATTGTTTGTTGCCCCCTTTTTATCCTTACCCAACGCCCTTGGGGAAAGGCAGTGTCGCAATTTTTTATTGTCCACCACATGGGCTGCGACGTTGGAAGCAGTTTTTTCTACTATAGAAGTGGGCGTTGGGCAAGCTGCGCTGGTATGCATGGGCGCGATGTCAATAAGTTCCTCGCCACCGGAACAGCAATCTTGTGAATCAAGAAAGCCGACGTTTATGCTACCGAACCATTAAGCCCCACGCAACCCGGGGCAGCCGAGTGGTCTCGAGCGGATTCGAACCCGGGCCTTCCGATTGGAAGTCCCATGTGCTATCCACTGAGCCATTCAGCCGGCTTCACTGAATGGTGCAGTGCACCAGCGCAAGCCCATTTCGCTGTGGGGTAATCGAAACAAAACTAGGCATTACGCAATGTACCCTAATCCTACCGTCGCACGAACCTACCCTTGCTCATATACAGTCTAATCATATCTAAGTACAACATATCCAACCGGCTGATTGGTTGAGTGTATGCACGCATATGACTCTGTGCATGGATTACTGTGGAGGAGGAGTTTGGTTTGCATAGAACGCGTGCATCACGTGATCACCAACCAATCAACTGCTTGCAGATTGTAAGCGTTGAATTCTACTGTAGTGAATAATCAAATTAAAAAAATGCACCCAGTGCTCAAAAAAACAAGTGCGAAAAACTTTCAAAAAAAAACCCGAGAAAAATATCAATTGTGGTTTCTGATGTTTCTGGTTCATGTCGCTGTTTTTTCAGCATTTGGCACTTCGAACTGCAAAATCGCCCCTTGATCAGTGACCGATTGTGGCTGGCACATTTTTCTGAAAAATTTGGCGCACTGTTCGAAGTTGGGGAAGTCGATAAGCAAATTCCATAAAACTACAAAGCCTTCAAAAAATGCGGTTTCTAGCAAACCTAAAAATACACCAATCAAACAAGTGAATCAATTGTAGTTTTTCTGTGTGTTTTGACGACAAAGGAATTTTTTTGAAACCCTAGGTTGACGGTGTTTATCGATGCGCCTTAAAATAAACGGCTCGTCAAAGAGATTATAGTTAATTTAAACTCACGTTCCCACTACTCTAGTGGTAATATTTGGCATCAGGGTTCAATCAAGAGACACACAACAACTTTATTCCGGTTTTGAATTAGGTTTGGCCGTTTGAGCTATGCTTTTTGTTGTTCTGTTCATTTTTGCAGTCATTTTCACATTAGCGATTTTTGCGGTGATTTTATACAAGACCACCCAATGCAATGATTGGGCAACAGTCACAGCAGCACGATACAGCCAATCAGCGTGCTAGTCCTAAAAAAAACAACCTTAAACTTCGCGGGCGGTGCGCCGGCTCTACTGAGCCCGTCGGTGACCCGTTTCTGACTGCTATTGGTCACGATTTGCTGATTGGCTATCGATTCGGCAATTATGGCGTGTTGATTGGTCCGTTGTTGGTGTTTCATCGAGTGCGCAGTGGGCTTCGTATTGGTGTTGTTCGTTGGTTTACCAGCAGCGTGCGCGTGTTTTTGTTGTCTTGACGAAGCTGGCACGTTCTGACTGGAACTACAGTTACGGTTCATGTTTGAGATCGGTATCACCGGCACGCCAAGTCTGAGTAATTCGTTGCGCAGCTGCTGATTCTCGCACTGTAGCTCCAGGATTCGCTCTCTGTAAAAAAACGGTTTTTTGGAGAATCAGTTATCACGCGCAATCAAAATGCGAAGTAATGCAGAAACAGAAGATAAAGAAACACGCTGTTTCTTGGCGTCATGTTTTTCGATCAGTTATGGATCGTCTTGAATCGAGGTTATTATGGCTAGCGGAATTTGCTCAAGCCAACATAATGCAGTGCGCTGGTTGGTCTGTTTTTTTAATTATGGAAACTGCCTTTTCATTTCATCTGCGCAAGACTGCAGAAGCGCCAGTTGCTACAAACAAGGGGAGTGCTGCTGGTGCGCGCCACCGTCGGAGGCTGAGCTCCTTGGTATCCCGGCAGAAGCTCGCCGGCTCACAGCGGCGCTAAACGCGTGTACCATTTTTTTTATTTGGTCGCGCGCCGGTTTCGGAAACCCGAAGGTACCAAACTCCGGCGGAAACGGGCAATACTTCCCCGAGCCCAATTTGCCCTCGGCTCTGGAGGGAGTAGACTATTAGTTCTTATTGGTCACTTTAGTTTATCTAGTGTGTGCCATGTCCGCAGCGGGGTTCGAACTTTCCACCTACTGAAAGGTAGACGAAAGCCCTACGCCTGCGCTACAGACGCGACGCTTTGTCGCGGAGCTCGCAGGAAACAGCAGCCAATGACTGCCATGCATCTCTCGGCGCAACACTAAGAGCTGACACGAGTTCTTACAAGCACTCGCCGCAGCCGCAACAAAACAACAGCAGTTCCCAATTGCAGAAGCCGAAAAACGTAATAACAAACCGACCGGAAGGCCACCAGTTGCCGATAATGCCGCTGTTGCTCATTACATTCATCCAGCGACGTCGAACACGACGCGTCCTCATCATCATCATTGTGATCGTCGTTATTCTTCGTCAAACACTCGAGAAAACGCACTGCACGCTCCAGAATGACACTTTTGCTCTGGAAGAATGGCGGGAAAATGCGGCTGGATTGGGCCTCTCAACTAACCGGCAATGAACAAAAGTTTTTTTATTGATTTTTTTGATGTCTGAGCGTATGGAGCAGTGAGCACGCTTGTGTACAGCGGAAGGTTCAAACAAAACTTTGGCGGATTTGGAAAATTGGAACGGATTACCATTCATCCAGTGAGTGAATGGCATTACCTTCGCGCCTAGCCTATCATGAAAGCGACCAGATCAGCGAAACAGTCCAAATCCAAACAGCTCTCAATCTGATCCCGCCAATCAGTAGATTCCGGCAAAAACATCAGTCGCTGAGGCTTTCTCAATGAGAATCATCCGAGCCGCAACACCCCACCGGCCCCAATCCCAAAAACATGAAGGGGTACCAAACTCCGGTGGTTATCTTTATTTATTATTATTTTGGGGCGGATTTCCAATCCACTGTTGTTGTTCCATTCGGCAATACCAGGCAGCACAAGTTTGCAAACCCTCCAAACGAGCAAGGCTCGGCACACAGCTAAAGTTCGCACAACAATTCCGCTTATTTGAAAATTGAAACCAGTGTCATTTTTGAAACTGACCTTCGCTCCGCTCATCACGGCAGCCCTGTCCAATTTCTCACCGGACTCGTCCGGCGGCAGCAACTTCGCCAGCTTCCAGATCCATTCGTTGATTTTGTCGCGACGCCGCTTCTCGACTGCAAAACATTGGGGGCTTCTTAGAATTTGGAATGCATTGGCGGCATTTCATTAGTCACAGTGTAACATAAGTCCGCATTTTAAACGAGGATTTAGAGGAAACGGAGATTTTTAAAATATAATTTTTCATTTTTTATTTGAAAAAAAACTGAAAGAACGGTCGACGAGAACGAAACAATGTTTTACATTTTCGTTCGTTCCAAAAACACACACACACACACACACCGAAACGCCGGCAACACGTGGCGACACCAACCTTGACTATGCGTCAGTTTTCGTTTCGTTTTCACTTCGCAGCAGTCACGTTGCTTCGTTGCGTGTTCCTCTTGTTGTTCGAACAACGACGGCGACACGCTCTCCGCTAATAGCTCGTTGCTGGCGTGCTCAGCAGCACTCGCCAACGCCACCGAAATCAGCTGTTGTTGTTGTTGTTGTTGTTCGAATATCGATTGACCTCGGCTGTTCGAGGCTGTCGCTGTTGTGGACGCAGCGCGCGCGTGTTCTGCAACAATCGGCTACGGATTATAGAGCACACACGATGGAAGTCGGCTGTTTTCATTGTCGATCATGTTCATGTTGCAAATTTCGGAGCAAAAAAACCACTTCGGAAAATAACGACGCAAAAACTCCACAAACTGAGCAAAAACACCAGGAAAAAAAGACACCGCGCGAACCAATGAAATCGTCCGGCACAACAGCACGCTCGTGCTCCGCGTTCGTGTCGCGACGCGCCGTGCCGGGCGGCAACGTGAACGACGTCACTATGGTGCCGCGACTGCTGTGCGCGCCGCCGTCGCCGGCCACAAATCCACCGATCGGAATGAACGTGTGCGGCGTGCTGTTGGCGATGTCGCCCAGCGACGTCGGCGCTGCACGTCCAAATTGCTCATTTATTATTATGGCGTGCGTTCATTTGCGTCCCGTTATTTCCGGCCCACGCATTTCCGGCCCAACATTTC
>JASANC010004511.1:0-46091 GCA_030248135.1 Theristus sp. LFF4_11
TGCAGTGAAACCATCGTATTTAAAGTTGTCTCAAACCAGCTTTTGAACGGGCCTCGACTTTTCGACACACATCACAAACCATATTCTGTTTTGGCTGGAAAATGTTGAATAGAAAAATGTACGACACTGCAAACACAAGAAAAGAAACGTAAAGCAAAACCATTATCGTATCATGTACAACATGTTATTGCGTCCTCGCATCGTCGCATGAGAAAAGTTCAGAGAAACCAGATTGAGACTTTTATTCTGATGTTTTTAAAAATTGATTTTTATTTTAGCAGTAACAAAAATGACACAAACTGCCAGTTATAAAGTTCAACAATTTGAATTTCTGTTGAAAATCCAGTTGGTTGACGATATTTGAAAATATCTGAAATCGATATTTTTGCCGTTTATGACTTATCAATTGTATCAATTAAAAGTTTAACACAGCGTTTAAAGTTGTTCTGATAAGCAAAACTACTACATCCACAACACAACGACTAACAGCAGTTCAAACTGTAAATAGTGAAGGAATTCACGCTCCAAAAAGTAAAAAAAATTCACTGAAGGAATGGCTGACCAGGAAAAAAAGCTTTGTCTAACTGCGGTCGAGTCATGCACAATGAGTTTGCTTTCTGTTGCCAGTTACAGTGTCCTCTTTTTGATTGAATAAAGTAAGTTGTTTGGTTTCTTGTTCAAAACGTTCGCCGGATTTTTTATCGCAAACTTATTGAAAATCTCGATGAGTTTTCTAGTGGAAAATGGGCATGTAGGTTTGTATTTCTGCAAAAATTTAATGTGCCTTTACTCATTTCTGACTGTTGGCTTTGTTCAGTTGTGACTGGTGCCACTGACGGCCTCGGCAAGGGCTACGCCGATGAACTGGCAAAACGGGGATTCCACAACGTGGTCATTGTTGAATTCGCAATGCTAAGAAATTTCTAAAGAGCGAAATGAACATCAGTGAGTCTGCATTTGCAATCACCATTCACCGCCTCTGCCTCTCAAACCAACACATCAGTTTGATGCGTTTCAGAATTATCAGCCCCGTCGATACGTACAATCGTTGTTGTTTGATGTCACCGACTCAAAATTAGAAAACTACCAGCAGAAGTTGCAGCCGACCATCGATCGCCATGACATTGGAGTTCTCGGTATGTCGGCAGATACATGTGTTGCAAGTTTTAAAAATTTTAAAGATCAAATACAATAAACTATTCATCTCCCATTGTGACCAGTGAACAACGTTGGCCAGATGGCCACACACAATTACTATGACGCTCAGACGGTCAAGGAGGCACGTGACGTCACCGTGGTCAACACGCTGCCGCTCGTACTGGTTTGATTTGCCTTTTGAACGACGACCGGTCTGAAAAACGGACAGTGCAAATCACACACTGAGCGATTCTGTGCAGCTGACACATTTCGTGCTGCCCTTAAGTATTTTGAAAAGGCGTCTCGTGAACGTCAGCTCCTCCACAGCCGAACACACGAGCAGCGCGCCAGGAGAAGCAGTTTACATGTCGACGAAGGTTTTTAAGCTTTATATGAACCACATCGCACCCACAACGATTCTGGAAACAAAAGGTACCAAAAGCCGGTGGCTTCCGGGAAACGGACGTCTCACCATTTCGTGTAACCAATACCCTCGCCACGTGAGGGGTCACGTGTTGTTGGGTTTCAAACTTCTGATTGTTTATTTGCCGCAGACAATGCTACGAGTTTGTTTGTACTGAATCAGAATATTTTTATAACATACAGAAATTCGTGGATTTATTTACAACGTCCCACCAAAGGCGAATACACCAAGGTCAAAGGACTTTGCATTCCGGAGTACAGTGAGTCGGCGATTTCAAGTCTTGGTAGGCAATTTGCAACCGTTCAGTCCATCCAACTCAACAAACAAAATAAAAAATTGACTGGAATCAAGGACAGAAGTCCGAGGGGGCACAGGACAGAAGCGCACCAAATGCAGCAAACCAATGGCAATCGGTCTTGCTTGCAGCTGGTGCACCCATTTCGTGTCCAATCGCAAAATGCTCGCGGTTTCGCGAGGAGTTCGTCCGTTTCGGTTCCAACTGCGACTCAGTTTGCTGAGAATGCGGTGCGACAAATTGGACTGGCGGAGAGCACGTTTGCAATCTGGGCCCATGCTGTTCAGGTATGTTTTTCTTTGTCTTTCACTATCAGTTCATATTAGGTTGCATTCCTGAGCTGTGCGATGATTGCTGTTTCTCAATTTGCCCATTCCAATGAAAATCTACGATCGCATGGCTATGAAATCTGCTAGAAATGGGGGCGATGCAAAACGATTGAACGAGAAACATTGGAAGGAAGAGAACGACAGCAATTAGTGTTGCAGCTGCATTCATGGACGATTAAGTAACAAACTTCACTCGAGCAAACCAAATGAAAAACGGACGTTTTGAAGGCGAAATCATTCTTACTTCATTTTGTTCAATTCAAACATGTATTCGAAAAGCAAAAAGTGGTACAACAACTTCGGTTTGGTGTTTTCTTGCCATTTGTTTTTTGAGGATGAGCGAGCAGACAACAACGCTGTTTTCCACTTGTGGAATTGACACACAACTGTTGTATCTGCAATGATCAAACATCTAGTTTTTTCAGTTTTTCACAACTAGCGAGCGCGAGCCAGCCCAGTCGGGTCAGCAACAGCAGCACTAGAATATCAGTGTATTTTTTGTGCTTGGAGTTTTTTTTTGACAACCCGACAATAACGGTTTCTTTTTCAACCATGGCAAGCATTTTAACACATTTGCAAGCTACGGAGCTCTGTTGCATGTTGTTGGTGAAGCTGTGGACGGTGAGTGAAACGTTGGCTGCATTCTGGAGAGGGCACATTAAAAATCTCGTTGAATTTTCCGGCAGCACATGGGCTTATGAGTTGGCGAATTCGCTTTCGTTGCAAGTTTTTTTCAGTTTTGTACGCTTTGCGTTATTTTTTAATTCTCGGTCTCCAGTTGTCACTGGCGCTACGAGGCATCGGCAAAGGCTATGCGACTCAACTGGCAAAACGTGGATTCAACGTCGTCATTGTTGGTCGCAATCCGAACAAACTGCAACACACCGAAGCGACCATCGGTGCTGCAGCGTATCCCGTCGAAACTAAAGCTAAGAAAAAATGCTTCAGTTTTTTGCAGATTCGTCGCCAAACGTCGAAGTGAAGCAGCTGGTATACGATTTCACTGATTCGTCGCTGGAAAGTTACGAACGAGAACTGAAGACAACAGTCGGGCAGTTGAAAATAGGCGTTCTGGGTGAGTTTACGACGCATTGAGAGCGTACGCGAAACTAAAAAAGCGGGGGAAGTGAAAAAAAACCGTTCAATGATGCAGTGAACAATGTGGGGCAGCTGGCATCGCACAATTATTTTCATCTGCAGTCGGTGAACTTGTTGACGAAACTCGGCGGTGGTGAACACTGTTCCAGCGGTGGTGGTCCGGTGCCAAAAGTTTCATTGATGAGGACGGTTGTTTGTCGAAACAAAAACAATCAATCTCCATGCACCATTTGTATTACCAGTTGGGCCGGTTTGTGCTGCCACAAATGCTCCGTCGTCAACGTGGCGTCATCGTGAACATCAGCACTTCGGTGGCTGGTTTTCTTAGCGGCGTGCCTGGTGCTGCTGTGTACTCAGCGACTAAAGTGACTTTCTGCCAGTTGTTTGTTGTTTTCGGTGGTTTTTGAGATGTTTTGTTGTCTGGTTCAATTCAGATCGTTTGCTCTGTTCGGACGTTGCTCGATGTATTCGGCATCGTTGCAGGGCAGACTACAGCGATCAAGGGCTTTTCATCAGGTTCCGGTTGGAATTTTTCAATCTGGTTTCATATTGCCAATCAAAAGCAGACAACTGGCGCAGGTTGTGCATCCGTTTTCGTGGCGACCCAGATGTCGCGTCGAACTGAGACGAGCCTGTTCACGGTGAGTGCTGACGATTTCGCAGAGGCTGCCGTCAGCAGTATCGCAGTGCAAGACAACACGTTCGCGTACTGGCGCACGCGCTGCGGGTGTGTTGGTGTGCGGCACGTGATCGAACGTGCAACAATGCGTCTGGCACGCTGCAGCGCTCAGCGAGAGCATCGAAAAGTGTCACCGCTAACGCAGCGCAGCGCTTTGGCTTCGCAGTCTCATCAGTCGCATTGTAACCACATCGCAGAAGTTGTTTTCTGAAAATTATGAATTGTATTAAATCAGTTTCAAAATTATGAAAGCTTGAAAGCTGCTTCAATTTTCATTGTTTGCAGGGATTGGCCTGGAAACTCTTGTGCAGCTTGCCCATTCCAAGGAAATCATGGATAAATTGGTGCTGAAAATCTGCGTTGACTTAGGGGGACGATCTGCGTGCAAAAGAAGATCAAAAGACAAACAAAATCGAATAAATGTTTTGACAAACTGTGTGACGTTTCTTCTTTTTTCTGCAATATTATTTGATTTTTTGCGAATATGTAGTTTTAATTCTGTGCAAGACACCAATGATCGTGAAAATGAAGTGGATTTTTATCAATTAGAAAAGTTAATAACCTCGAGAGGTTTGTTTGCATCAAACAGCCACATAAAAACTGAATCTTTGCCGCAACACACGTGTAAAAAATATGAAAAATAAAAATGGCAAAATTGGCGATAGGAAGAGCAAAGCCTAATCCTAAATCTCGAGTTTCGTCTTGGCGAATCCTCTTTCGAATCTCGTCTCGTTCTCGACCAAATTTGAAAAACGCTGTCTCGTGCCTCGTCTCGTCTCGACAAAATCGTGTCTCGGAACAACACTACTTCGAAACAATGTAACTTGTATTTATAACTTTCGAAACTTTGTAACTTCGAAACTTTGTAACTTTGTAACTTTGTAACTTCGAAACTTTGTATCTATAACTTCGACACTTTGTAAGTTCGAAACTTTGAAACTTTGCAAGTTCGAAACTTCGAATTTTGTCTTCTTCACACGCCACGAGAACCAAATATTAGGAATTGTCTTTTAGTTTGGTTCATTGCGCCTTTAGAATGGAGTCAGAAACAACGATGCGACAGTCTCCTTGCGAACTACACCAGCCAGCCAGCAGCTAAACTGACCCAAAACCCAGCGAACGCGAGCGAGCCGTGCGCGTTTTCGAAATTCACCGGATTCGAGAAGAAATCAGTGAGCCGTTTCAAGTTTCGCCCCGACTCCAGCAGTTCAGTGTGGAACTCGAGTGCGCTCAAAATGAAATGCTCATCGAGCAACAGTTTAGCAGCGGCGTCCAGCGTCAGCGGGCGTGGTTGCTCACTCAGAGGCGCCGGCTGTTTGAACGAATCTTTGTAACTTCGAACGGCGCACCGGCACATCGGACATGTTAACCGGTGTGCAGTGGCGTCGCGTCGTTTTGCTGTGCTGTCTTGAAATTGTGCGCTAATGAAATTAATTTATTCAAATTCAATTGATAATAAAAAGCCAAACAAGGCACGTTTTGCTTAGTTTCAAACAAATTGATATTAAACTAAGCCAAACAAGCCATGTTTTGCTCAATTTCAACAAGTTAAGAGCAACATCTGCACACAATGTAAAGTCTCGTCTCGTCTCGGTGAATCGTGTCTCGTGTCTCGTCTCGACAAAATCGTGTCTCGGAACAACACAAAACCAAATGACACTTAAAGCATCGCTGGATTTTGGTGACCAACTGCGTGCGAAAGCTGCTACAAATTGAAACGAGTAAACGTTAAAACAACGATATTCACACTTGCAAACTCAAGTAAACAAACGTTGCTTGCATATTATAATATTGTTCTGCTGGTCCTCGTTAGTTTGTGTGAACGATGGTTGGATACCATGCTTCTGTTTTGGTTCAGTTTCGTAATAACTTTCTGAATAACCAAAAGAATCTAATTTTCTCCACAGTGGGAAAGAAGGCAGTGAATTTTATTTGAATCAGTTTCATGACAAAAACCAGCCAAACCAGAGAACCACAGTGCCTTGTATCAGTCAAATACAGAAAAGTAGAATTTGTTGAAAACATCATAAGCGCGAGCGATTCTGTATCGTTTGCTTGTATCAATGATCATTCTTCAGCCTTCTTCACGTCGCCCTCTGACTTTTTGTCTTCGCCTCGGTCGGAATCCTTGTGCTCGTCCTTGTGTTCATCAGCTTTCTCTTCCTTCTTTTCCTCTGTCGTGGCTTCCTTTTTCTCCTCTTTTTTCTCCTCCTTTTTCTCCTCCTTTTGCTCCTCCTTTTTCTCTTCCTTTTGCTCCTCCTTTTTCTCCTCATTTTTCTCCTCCTTTTTCTCCTCCTTTTGCTCCTCCTTTTTCTCTTCTTTTTGCTCCTCCTTTTTCTCCTCTTTTTTCTCCTCCTTTTTCTCCTCCTTTTGCTCCTCCTTTTTCTCTTCTTTTTGCTCCTCCTTTTTCTCCTCCTTTTGCTCCTCCTTTTTCTCTTCCTTTTCTTCCTGCTTTGTATCCGTCTGTTTCTCGTCTGTCCCGTTCGCCTGTTCGGCGGCCACGTTCAGATCCACGCGCAGTTGCACGTACTGTTTCGTTGTGTCTGTGAACGCTGACTGCGGCGTCGCCACCTGCGCTTCGTCGGCCGCTTCGGTGCACTAAAAAACTGCATCGCTTTAGAATGAACAGTTTGGAGCAACGGTAACAATATCGGTACTTGGATCGGCAATAAGGAATACAGAAGTGGCGAGGTTCACCCGTTCAGCACGATTCTCCAATAACGTGAACTATGTGAAAACTTCTGATGGCTCCGACTCTGATGGTTTTTTTTCGAACACTAAAATTGTTGAAGGAACCGCAGCGGTTCAGCTCGAGTTTGTTTTTCTGACCATAACGATGAGCCGATCGGCCTTTGCTGGTTTGTTGGCAAGCCGCGTCACTTGGATGGTCAGTGGGCCGTTGGCTGGTATGAACGAATAGACGGGGCGCACACGGTACGCGTCGTTGTTGCTGCACTTCACCTTGAGCGCATGCCGCTTGTCGCTTGTGTTCTTCAGGCTAATTTGCAGCGATGCTTGCTCCAGGGACACGAACGAAAGCTCATTCTGCTCAAGAACCACTGGGGTGTTCGGCTTGGTTGCGTCGGTTTCGGCCATGATGATTGATGACTCTTGGTGGTGGTGAATATGTTAGGACTGCACGCGCAGGTGACACCAGTACTGCAGACGACGGCAAATGCTACAAGTGGGTGAAAATTAGCTGTGTTCAACACACGAATAGAACTCAGTCCATGAAAGCAACGCTGTTATGACTACAAGCTGTGCATGCAATGATGCCCAATGAATGTGCCACGTCATCAATTATCCACACAGCACAGTTTCTTTCGTAAAACTGGACAACGTACCAACGTAATCATTGGTTTTTGACAATTAAAAACAGCAGTTAGAAATGTTTTAGTGTCATCATAAGCACACTTCATTGATGTACTAGCCATCGTCGCATGCTAGTGTCATTTCTACACCCATTTTTGTCAAACGTTCTACTATTCTGTCATCATCACCACTCTTCACCAACCATGGCATCCTCCGGCGAAGAAGATAAGGGCGCAGTAGAAGGTCTCAAATCAGACATCCACAAGCTGCTGTACAACCCTGAGTGCTGCCCGAAGCTGGTCCAGATTATGGAGATGATCGAGGAAAAAACGCAGCAGAAACGAGAGCACATCGTATGATTGAACAGCGCTTTGTTTTGTCACTTCAGCTGTTTGATTAGCTGTTGCCATAACCTGAACAGCATTACTCTCTGTCTGAGGTTTCCATCGCAGGCGTACGGTGTAATTGGATTGTTCGCAGCCTATCTCATTGTCGGGTACTTTGCCGAGCTGCTGTGCAATTTGTGCGCGTTCGCCTACCCAGCGTACATGAGCTACAAGGCATGCGTACCTGTTATTTCTAAGTAATTTTTGTATTTAAAATTGGTATTTAAAAGCATGTTTAAAAACAACGGTGATATAATAATAATAATCCCTGTTTCCAGTTTTCGCTGTTCAATTGCAGGCGATCAACTCAGTGGAGAAGGAAGACGACACACAGTGGCTGACCTACTGGTGTGTGTTCGCTTGTTTCAGCCTGCTCGATTTTGGTAGCGAGCCGATCATGAACACCGTGCCACTTTACTGGCTTGCCAAGTTGGTTTGGCGTTGCTTTGTGTGCCACCGTGCCATGCTACTGACAGACTGCTTTTACAAACCATTAAAGCGGCAATACCTGAAAAGAAAGGGCATCAAAAAGCAAATGTTACAGAAAAACAGCACACGAAAAAAGGCAGAACGACAATACTGTTTTGTCACAGTCGTATTGGTTTGAAATGGAGCTGTGAAAAAAGCGAACTTCACCACTCAGCAGAGTTTTCTCTGCTCCTCACTCACAGTGCTTTTTGCGAAACTTCAATCAGGAGATATTAGAAATTGTACCATCACATTGACATTTTCAAATTTTGCAAACACTTCTTTCCAGATGCGCCTTCATGGTCTACCTGTACGCGCCTGGCACACGCGGTGCAACGAAGATGTACAAACAGTGCGTAATCCCCATGATGAGCAAAATTGAAAGTCACATGGAAAATAGCAACCAGCAGCAACAGGAGGCAGAAAAACAAGACTGAAAACTGGTTTTTAAACAAACAACTGATTGCTTTGTGATGCTACTACACTTGTACCAGATGATGCCTTCATAATCAGTGCTAGTGCTGAATCATTCTTTGTCTGCAGCATGAACTGATAAACGAGCACATATACATGCTCTTTGGGATGTCGAGGGCCAGACTCTCGCTTGCGGGTCGGGCCTCCGTGTCGGGCCAGGCTCCAAACTTTCTGCGGGTCGGGCAAAGCTTAAAAATTTCTGCGGTTCCGTAGGCACGTTGCGCAAGCCGTGGCCTGCCGCTGTGCCCTTGGCCCGTAACGTCAGAAGAATAAATTGCAGTTTGGCACGTCACCATTTATTTTATCTATTTCTGGTTCTGTATCATGTCTTCTTTTGGTGCCTGAGTCGCTGCGAGTCTGCGGGATAAATTATATGTTTCGCGCGCTTATATTTTTTGGGTGGCGGATAACTGGCGGTACCCTGCCCCGGAGAACTGCTTACGTCAATGTGCGAAATGTACCCTTTGCCGCATCGGAAATGTTAAAGGCCCTTTTATACCTGACGTGTGCAGACGTACGGCGACGTACGTCAAGTATGAAAGGTAGTATGCAATAACACAAGCCCTACAGTGTAAAGTGACGTGACGTGCCGTACATGCAATATGCATACGTCTGTATGAACGGTAGGATGCAATAACACGGGGCCTAAAGTGACGTGACGTGACGTGACGTGACGTGACGTGACGTGACGTGCCGTATGCTCGAAAATTTGGCCGACACCCTCCCCCACACCCCCCATGAAATTTTGTCTGGCGGAGACCCCCCAAAATTTTTCGTACACCCTAAAAATTTTTTCGAAAATCATGATTTTTTGTCTATAAAGTCTATAATATACAAAATATTAGTATCAGATATATAGTCTGTCTGTATCATATCATATCAGTCTGTATCAGATAAACAGATTCAGAAAACTCGTAGTTCGCAGGTGCATTAATCTGTCCAGTGTCATCATGACGTCGACGTCGACTGTCATTTCCGACCACGCAGACAATCCATGACACTTCATTGGCGCTGGAAATGCTGACGGATAGTGCAGTTTTTATGTTTTCGTTCCATTCTTGGTTGTTTTGTTAAGCTGAATTGCAACATTTTTCAGTTATGACAACGAAACACGACCATGGGGAGCTGACAATCCGTTTCACGGACGACCGACGATCATTGATTCAATGGAATTTTCTGAATGACGATTGGGTCTGTGTGTGACGGGGAATGGAATGGATGGAACGGTAGGTTCAATTCAGTCAGTGAGTCCAGGAGAGAAAAAGTGAGGCAAGAAGAGGAAGGCTGGGTGTTTTTTATTTTGATGTTGATCAAATTTTTCAAACAAAAATTGACCAAGCTGGACTGATTGAAATTGAATCGACAAAATCAAACAAAACTCATTGATAAATGATGACGTTCTTTGTTTCGGAAAAAAGGCGATTATATCGAGTGATGTCTTTTTCTATGTTAGTCTTTGTCTGATCTGATCCTGATGTGGACGTCGTCACGTTCATGTATCGGATTTGGAAAACTCGCAGTCCTCAAATGCAGGCGTTCCATCGGTCCAATGTCTTCATCATGACGTCGTCTGGCACTCCTCCAAACGCAGACAATTCATTCCACCTCATGGACGCCGGAAATGCTGACGAAGAAGACGGATAGTGCAGTTTTTGTGTTTTCGTTCCATAATTTGTTGTTCTGTTAAGCTGAATTACAGATTTTTTCAGAAATGACCGCGACGACCATGGGAAATTGGCGACGCAACGCAAGAGCGGCTGATGGGTCGAAATCGAGTTGACGACTGTCGCTTGAAATCATTGAAACAAGAAATCAACTGCTACGCTTTGTGGGGCTGTGCTACTTGTGCAAAATTCGTTCCCTTTTAAATTCATTGAGTACTCCTTAAAAAAGATTGATCCGTTTAAAATTTCTGTCTAACAGGCTGTCACATTATCTGTCTAACATTATTTTGAGTGTTCAGCTCATGTATTAATCGAGCGCGGACGGAGGATGTGAAGAAAGTGGGTGCAGTGCGTGTGCTGCATGCTCATTGGAAAGTGCAGGTGCAGCACCTCCACACGTGCGCGTGCGTTTTGAATAAAGAAGCATTACGAGGTCTCGGGTTAGGGTTGTTAAACAAAAATGAAATTTAAAAAAAAAGTGATTAAAAAAAAACAAAAATGCCGATTTTTTTATTCGAAAAATTTTCCTCTAATATGCTCTGAAAACCTCAATTTTAGCACAATTTTTCGAAAGTTCAACGAAAATTTTCGTTGATTATACCTCGTAAAACCTTTAGCAGTCGATTTTGGGCCGTTTTACCGACTGATTTTAGGCTACGACAACATCTGCGATGAAGTTTTTGAGCGGCCCAAAGCTTGGCCTACCATTTCCGATGCAGATAAGGTGACGATTTGCCTCGCAGAGCGTCCGATTGTGCTCGCTGCTCCGTTTGCAAGCGCTACGTTGTCTGGTTGCTTGCTGCTTCGTGTCGTGTCGTCGCGACACCATCAGAAGAATTGATCGAATTTCAAGGCGGTATGTTTGTCTTCACTAGTTTCACTTCACCAGCATTAGTTTAGCTGGGGACAATTAGTGACGTTTTGGAGGTCAAAACACAAGAAGAGGCATGGTGACGGTTTGGAAAAGGGGTAATTGAAGTCACCAAAACAAAATCTGCAAAGTTCCGCCATACGGGAGTCATTCGGGAGGCGCTTGCATATCATATGTGGCATAGTTGTTCCAGAGCCGAGGGGTTGGGGGGGCGATATAGATAGCTGGAGCAAATTTTCCAGATAGATAGATAGCTGGAAAATTTTGGGGGGGGCCGCGGGGGGGGGCATGTGACTTTGGGGGGGGGTCGGTCAAAATTTTGAAATTTGATAGATAGGTAGCTAAAACGCTAAAAAGCTATAAAAACAGCAAAATAATGCTAAAAATACACTAAAAATCACGTATAAACGCGTATTTTACCTAAAATTAGCGAAATTTTCAAGAATTACGAGCAAAAATGGTCAATTTTGGTCAAAAATTGATTCATTTTATGTCTTCGAAGACAAAAATTTTCAGATAGATAGCTGGCTGAGAAATTTTTTTAGATAGATAATAGCTGAGCCAAAAAAACCTGTCTGATAGAGATAGATTCGAAAATTTTTTGGGGGGGGGGGCGGCCCCCCCCCCAGGCCTCCCCCCGACCCCCCCCCTAGAACAACTATGCACCCCCCTCGTCTTCGGTACTGGGATGGTCCAGTGTCAGGTTTTGGGTGGGGGTGGGTGTCGCGTGCCCCCCCCACCAGTACCGTGGGCCATAGTTGTTCTAGGGGAGGGCCTGGGGGCAGTACCGTTGGCCCAAAACAATTTTCGAGGGGGGGGGGGGGGGTATGGTGCCGTGGGGGGGGGGGTGCCGACCAAAACGTGAGGGGGGTCCAACCTATGGTAACGTGGGACCCCCCCCATGGGGGTCCCATGGGGGGTGCATTTTTTCAAAATTTTCTGTGGGGGGGTCCACCCCCCACCCCCATGATATTTTTTCGCTTAAATTTTGAAGGAAAAACGCTAAATTTTGCTGCAAAATCTTTGAAATTACAATGAAGATGGTCAAGTTATCATATATTCAGCTTATATTATGGACTTTATAGACAAAAAATCATGATTTTCGAAAAAAAATTTAGGGTGTACGGAAAATTTTTGGGGGGGGGTCTCCGCCAGACAAAATTTCATGGGGGGTGTGGGGGGGGGTCGGGCAACTGTACGAGGGGGGGGTCCGATGGGGGGGGGGGCCCGGTGTGTGGGGGGGGGGGGTGGCACGGTGCCCCCCCCCCCCCCCCCCCCCCACCCGACGGTCTCTGGTGCTCTGGGGGGTGTACCCCCCCCCCCCCCCCCTCGCCCACGGTACTGCCTGGGGGGGCCGCCCCCCCCCCCAAAAATTTTTCGAATCTATCTCTATCAGAAAGGTTTTTTCGGCTCAGCTATTATCTATCTAAAAAAATTTTTCAGCCAGCTATCTATCTGAAAATTTTTGTCTTCGAAGACATAAAATGAGTCAATTTTTGACCAAAATTGACCATTTTTGCTCGAAATACTCGGAGTGCTACATTATGAAAGAAATGCACATGCATCTTCATCAAAAATCCATTCCACTGGCACGGGTGCAGCGGCTGCACACGCACAGCATCTACCCATCTGTGGGGAAGTGTTGGGAACCCATCTGTAAAACTTGTCGATGCGGAAAATGGATCAGAAAAAACCACAAAACGGTTAACTGATTCCATTTATTGTTACATTATCCGTTTCTCCTTCAATTCACAGTTTTTATTGTTCCGAGAAGGCTGTGAGCTCTGTCTGTCTGTTCCCTCCCACGCTTTCGTTATTGAATTGTGTTGTGTCTTTTACAAACAGTTTCACGGATTGCCGTAATAGATTTTTGATTGAGTGATTGATTGATTGACTCAAAAAATGCGTTGAGTTTTCTCGAACGACGTTGCTAAAAAGTGAATTTAAAGTTTTAAAACAACAAGTCAACTTTGAATTCTGATTCTGTCAGGTTCAAGATGAAATATGACCATTGACCTTTAAGCAACAGCAATAAAAATGGGCTTTACTTGTGAAAATCGACTAAAATCAATTTTCAGTGATGTTTTGCTTGTCTTTGGTGCCGTCCCGTTTGTCCAATTCACAGATCCTTTGAATTCCGTTTGCGATTGCTGCGTGTTTGAATTGTGCTCTGAGTGAGTTTGGCTGCCACAAATTTTTAAATGATGGTGCACAAAGTTTTGAACAACCGACCGAAGTGTGCGTACAGAAATTTTTTGTCGTGGTAGCTTGGTGCAACCACAAATCAGCATGCTGGGTTTGTTTTTCTGGGTCAACCAATCAGGGCGGTCGGCCTTTCCTTGAGATTGCGGACAACGAAAGCACACGAATGGCGCCGCTTTGTTTTCAGCTTCTTCATCACGTTCCTTAATTCAAGAAGTTGTAACATGGAATTGCATTTTCTTCTCATTGATTCAATAACTGAGCGAAAGAAAACTAAATTAATTGGCTGCCACACCTTTCTAAAACGTCTAAAAGCGTGATTGCTTATAATTAACGCTCTGGTTTTCTTATGTAGTTTACTTTTTATGTAGTTAACTCTTTACTTTCCCTATGTAGGCCAACCCGAAATACTTGAAAATTTTGCTAATTTTAGTTAAAATACGCGTTTATGCTTGATTTTTAGCATGTTTTAAGCATTATTTCGCTGTTTTTATAGCTTTTTAGCGTTTTAGCTATCTATCTATCCAATTTCAAAATTTTGACCGGCCCCCCCCCCAAAGTCACATGCCCCCCCCCGCGCCCCCCCCCAAAATTTTCCAGCTATCTATCCCTAAAGCTTCATTACTAAAGCGCACGCGCACGGCATCGGCATGTTCATGCTCATGATCCACTAGCGCGCGTGCACACGCTCCGGCCCCAACAAGAACTTGTTCAAAACGCAATTGTTCTTGCATCTTCCTTCTTGAAAAGGCTTGGCTTAGGTTAGGATTAGGTCAGGATTATGTTTAGCTTGGAATTAGGCTTTAGGATTAGGTTTTGGTTTAGGCTAGTTTAGGCAACGTCTGCCAACATCAGTGGTTTGTTTTAGTACGACAGGCCAACCTATCTATCTATCTGGAAAATTTGCTCCAGCTATCTATATCGGCCCCCCCCAACCCCCGGCTCTGGAACAACTATGCCGTGGGCCCAAAACAATTTTCGAAGGGGGGGTATGGTGCCGTGGGGGGGGTGCCTACCAAAAAGTGAGGGGGGGTCCAACCTATGGTAACGTGGGACCCCCCATGGGGATCCCATGGGGGGGATGCATTTTTTCAAAATTTTCTGTGGGGGGGTCCACCCCCCCCCCCACCTAGGGTTGTTAAACAAAAATCAAAAATTTTTTTTTTAAAGTGATTAAAAAAAAACAAAAATGCCGATTTTTTAAAAAAAAAAATTCGAAAAATTTCTCTCTAATATGCTCTGAAAACCTCAATTTTGGCACAATTTTTCGAAAGTTCAACAAAAATTTTCTTTGATATTACCTCGTAAAACCTTTGGCAGTCGTTTTTGGACCGTTTTACCGACTGATTTCAGGCTTATACAACATCTGCGATGAAGTTTTTGAGCGTCCCAAAGGTTGGCTTACCATTTCCGATGCAGATAAGCTGACGATTCGCCTCGCAATCTAAATTTGAGCGTCCAAGCTGCTCCGTTTGCAATCGTTACGTTGTCTGGTTGCCGTTTCGTGTCCTGCCGTCGCGACTAGGGTTGTTAAACAAAAATGAAAATTTTTTTTTTTAAAAAAAAAAGTGATTAAAAAAAAAACAAAAATGCCGATTTTTTTTTAAAAAAAAAAATTCGAAAAATTTTCCTCTAATATGCTCTGAAAACCTCAATTTTGGCACAATTTTTCGAAAGTTCAACAAAAATTTTCTTTGATTATACCTCGTAAAACCTTTAGCAGTCGATTTTGGGCCGTTTTACCGACTGATTTTAGGCTTCGACAACATCTGCGATGAAGTTTTTGAGCGTCCCAAAGCTTAGCCTACCATTTCCGATGCAGATAAGGTGACGATTCGCCTCGCAGAGCGTCCGATTGTGCTCGCTGCTCCGTTTGCAAGCGCTACGTTGTCTGGTTGCTGCTTCGTGTCGTGTCGTCGCGACACCATCAGAAGAATTGATCGAATTTCAAGGCGGTATGTTTGTCTTCACTTTAGCATTAGCTTAGCTGGGGACAATTAGTGACGTTTTGGAGGTCAAAACACAAGAAGAGGCATGGTGACGGTTTGGAAAAGGGGTAATTGAGGTCACCAAAACAAAATCTGCAAAGTTCCGCCATACGGGAGTCATTCGGGAGGCGCTTGCATATCATATGTGGTTCTTCAGACTCCCTGATTGATTTAGCACAACTTTGATTTTTGAAATTTTTTTTTTTAAAAAAAAAATTTTTTTTTTAAAAAAAAAAAACAAAAATGACGATTTTTGTTTTTTTTAACAACCCTAGTCGCGACACATCATCAGATTTGATCGAATTTCAAGCCGGTATGTGTAATTTAGCACAACTTTGATTTTTGAATTTTTTTTTTTAAAATTTTTCTTTTTAAAAAAAACAAAAATGACGATTTTTGTTTTTTTTAACAACCCTACCCCCACCCCCATGATAATTTTTCGCTTAAATTTTGAAGGAAAAACGCTAAATTTTGCTGCAAAATCGTTGAAATTACAATGAAGATGGTCAAGTTATCATATATTCAGCTTATATTATGGACTTTATTATAGACAAAAAATCATGATGTTCGAAAAAATTTTTGGGGTGTACGGAAAATTTTGGGGGGGTCTCCGCCAGACAAAATTTCATGGGGGGGGTGTGGGGGGGGTGTCGGCTAGGGTTGTTAAAAAAAACAAAAATCGTCATTTTTGTTTTTTTTTTAAAAAAAAATTTTTTTTTTTAAAAAAAAAATTTCAAAAATCAAAGTTGTGCTAAATCAATCAGGGAGTCCGAAGAACCACATATGATATGCAAGCGCCTCCCGAATGACTCCCATATGACGGAACTTTGCAGATTTTGTTTTGGTGACCTCAATTACCCCTTTTCCAAACCGTCACCATGCCTCTTCTTGTGTTTTGACCTCCAAAACGTCACTAATTGTCCCCAGCTAAACTAATGCTAAAGTGAAGACCAACATACCGCCTTGAAATTCGATCAATTCTTCTGATGGTGTCGCGACGACACGACACGAAGCAGCAACCAGACAACGTGGCGCTTGCAAACGGAGCATCGAGCACAATCGGACGCTCTGCGAGGCGAATCGTCACCTTATCTGCATCGGAAATGGTAGGCCAAGCTTTGGGACGCTCAAAAACTTCATCGCAGATGTTGTCGTAGCCTAAAATCAGTCGGTAAAACGGCCCAAAATCGACTGCTAAAGGTTTTACGAGGTATAATCAAAGAAAATTTTTGTTGAACTTTCGAAAAATTTTGCCAA
Organism: Theristus sp. LFF4_11; assembly: GCA_030248135.1. NCBI lineage: Eukaryota > Metazoa > Nematoda > Chromadorea > Monhysterida > Xyalidae > Theristus > Theristus sp. LFF4_11. Next base: position 16,585 of record JASANC010004511.1, read on the forward strand.
AATTGAGGTTTTCAGAGCATATTGGAGGAAAATTTTTCGAATTTTTAAAAAAAAAAAAATCGGCATTTTTGTTTTTTTTTTATCACTTTTTTTTTAAAAAAAAAAATTTTCATTTTTGTTTAACAACCCTAGTGTCGGCCAAATTTTCGAGGGGGGGGGTCCGGGGTAGGGTTAGGGGAAAAAAATCCGGGTTTTTTTTAAATTAAAAAAAAAATTTTTTTTTAATTTTTTTTACAAGTTAGGTTCGTTCGAAGCGTCTCGTCGAGCTGAGTTCATCTAGACTATTTTCAGAACGATCCGGGAAACTATAAGAGCGAAAATCGTGTTTTATTGAAATTATGTCCATTTCATAGAGGGAAAGTTGCATTTTCAACAGTAAAACAGGGCAATTTTTCACGTGTACTTGAATATTGAACCGTTCTTAGTGGTTCCTCTTTAGAAAATTACCAAAATTTGACTGTGTTCAAAAATTCCTGTTTGCTGTAGCTAAGTCGGCAACCCCTGTCGACCCGGTCGCCCCCCCCCCAAGACACTTACTTTCAGGTTCAACCAGCTATGCTATCTGCCACATGGCGAGAGCCCACTCTTCAAATCATCGTATCGAAAACACGTACCATGATTTCGCGATCACGTTGCGGGCAACTGACAGACGCAAGTTTAACACGTTAGTTTAGCTCAGCACGCAAGTTTTAACATGTGGCCATGTTATCGGGTATCTGAAAAACGGTCGTGTGATGTGGTATTAACCAACATCTCCGCTCCAATTGTTTAACAATATATCGCACAACTCCATTGTAGACCTATAACATACGCCAATCAACAAAATATCATGTTCATCTCATGGCCTACCGACTGAAAAAAACATGTTCTAAGTTGCAAGAAAACGATTTCTGAAACGATATTTCAATTCAGTTAAGTCATTTCAACGCTAAAAATTGACTCTAGAAGTCATCCAAATCGAAAAACATGGAGTACGTCGGTCAAAATGACCAAATAATGACATGTACCTAAGCACACAAAGAAGTTGGGAAGAAAATTTGGTTTGAACTTTCAAAAAATTATGCCATAAATCGAATTTTCAGAGCAAAGTAGAAGAAAAATTTTTCAAATTTTTTTTTTAAGTTTGAAAAAAAAATCCAAATTTAAAAAAAAACGAAAAAAAAATTAAAAAAAATTTTTTTTCCAAGCCCCTAACCCTACCCCCACCCCCACCCAGGGTTAGGGGAAAAAAATCCGGATTTTTTTTTAAATTAAAAAAAAATTTAAAAATTTTTTTTTTACAAGTTAGGTTTGTTCGAAGCGTCTCGTCGAGCTGAGTTCATCTAGACTATTTTCAGAACGATCCGGAAAACTATAAGAGCGAAAATCGTGTTTTATTGAAATTATGTCCATTTCATAGAGGGAAAGTTGCATTTTCAACAGTAAAACAGGACAATTTTCGACGTGTACTTGAATATTGAACCGTTCTTAGTTGTTCCTCTTTAGAAAATTACCAAAATTTGACTGTGTTCAAAAATTCCTGTTTGCTGTAGCTAAGTCGGCAACCCCTGTCGACCCGGTCGCCCCCCCCAAGACACTTACTTTCAGGTTCAACCAGCTATGCTATCTGCCACATGGCGAGAGCCCACTCTTCAAATCATCGTATCGAAAACACGTACCATGATTTCGCGATCACGTTGCGGGCAACTGACAGACGCAAGTTTAACACGTTAGTTTAGCTCAGCACGCAAGTTTTAACATGTGGCCATGTTATCGGGTATCTGAAAAACGGTCGCGTGATGTGGTATTAACCAACATCTCCGCTCCAATTGTTTAACAATATATCGCACAACTCCATTGTAGACCTATAACATACGCCAATGAACAAAATATCATGTTCATCTCATGGCCTACCGACTGAAAAAACATGTTCTAAGTTGCAAGAAAACGATTTCTGAAACGATATTTCAATTCAGTTAAGTCATTTCAACGCTAAAAATTGACTCTAGAAGTCATCCAAATCGAAAAACATGGAGTACGTCGGTCAAAATGACCAAATAATGACATGTACCTAAGCACACAAAGAAGTTGGGAAGAAAATTTGGTTTGAACTTTCAAAAAATTATGCCATAAATCGAATTTTCAGAGCAAAGTAGAAGAAAAATTTTTCAAATTTTTTTTTAAGTTTGAAAAAAAATCCAATTTTTTTTTTAAACGAAAAAAAAAATAAAATTTTTTTTTTCAAAGCCCCTAACCCTACCCCCACCTCCCCTCGCCCACGGTACTGCCCCCACCCCCCCCCCTACGCGGAGGTCTCGGGTGCTCTGGGGGGGTGTCCCCCTACCCCCCCTCGTCTTCGGTACTGGTCTCTCCCTACCCTGCCGATCAATCTTTTTTAGGCTTTCCAATTTTGTCATTTGTCCTATTCACTTGAGCAGCTGCTGAAGCGAGCGACGACAGTTAACCAGCGACGACATCACAATCTGCATCGAGAAAAAATGGCATGTCTCCAAAAGTTGAAAGAAGATATTCGCCTTTTGGAGACGCTATTCCCGAAAACGCACGATCGCTTTCAAATCGACCATGCCACCGTGGACGAGATTAAATGCAGATTCGTTGGACCAAACAGCCAGAAAATCGTTATCATCGCAAATATCACTGTCAGTTTTTGTTTTGTTTGGAAGTAGTCTTCCGAGAAACAAGCCCACCCGAGCCCGACGACAACGAATGCTTCCGTTGGTCTAAATGTCGTTATAAACTGTCGAGACAACAAGTCAGACTATTAAGAATGAAAAACAACAGCATTAGCGTCTGTTGACATGAAACAAACTGCGTGGAGAACGCACGCAGCGGAATGAATTGAGTGGACTTGTTTTCAGGAAACGTACCCTCAGCAGCCACCGGTGTGGTTCTCGGAAGCAGACGACCCAGTGATTTCGTCTGCGATGTCGTGGCTGAGTGACAGTGACGCTGAGTCAACACACGACAGTCATATTCTACCGCAAATCTACCATTTGGTGAACAAGCTGTGCTCCGAGTTCAATCTGACGCCGCCGTCGCAGCTCGCCAGAATACAACCGTCGGAGCCGGTCGGCTTTTGGATCTTGTCTCTTATTTTTCTTTTTTTTTGTTCTGTCTGACTGTTTCTCCATTCTTTTCTTGCACTTTTTTTCAGAAGAATGAAGGTCGCACCAGCGATTTAGAAAGCGACGATGAAGATCTGTACGAAATGGAAGTCGATCCACCGTGAGCTTTAATTGATATTGTCGACTGTTGCCATTATTACTGCGCGTTTTCTTGCGTTACTGCCATTATAACCACGAAAAAAGTCATGCGCTTGGCAGAAAAACGAGCGAACAAGCAGACGAGGAAGACATCGTGCCTGAGGGTCAGGTTGTGCTGGACAAACTGAAGCACATGCAACGAGAGCAGCACTTGAGTGGACAGGCCACTGGCTCGGTCACGTCAACTGATCGTCTTATGAAAGAACTCCGCGACATCTATCGATCGGAACACTATAAATCTGGTCAGTTTGTCAGCTGCTTATGCTGGAACCAGAAATTCCTAAAACGTTTTGTTTGACCAAAGAATCTCAACCATGGGCCGTCTTGTGAAAAAAGCAGCAACTAACTAATTTTTCAATGAATGCGTATGTTCGCTCAAACAGCGCAGTATGAGTGTTCTTGCAGGCCAGTACAGCATCACGTTGGTGAACGACAGTCTATATGAATGGCATATTCAGCTGCGCAAGTACGTTCCTTTGTTATATCTTACTGTTTTTCGTTTCTTGCTCCCATTTCTTTGATAAACAAGGCTACAGAGAAGTTTTTGTTTTTCATTTCAGAGTTGATCCGGAAAGCTCACTAGCGCAAGATTTGGCGGTGATGAAGAAAAAAGAAAACAGAGACCACATTCTGCTGCATTTCGTCTTCAAGGCAAGAGCAAGCGTCTATTGCATGCACAGTGGCGGCGTTCAGAAATATTATCTGTTTCAACGGAAATGGTGTGAGGTGTGACGATGTGTTTCGTTTTGCAGGACTGCTTTCCATACGAGCCACCGTTCGTGCGAGTTGTGGAGCCGACGCTTTCCAATGGTTTCGTGCTTGGTGGCGGCGCCATCTGCATGGAGTTGCTCACAAAACAGGCTAGCAGTCGCTGTTGCTCTGTTGTTCCAGACAAGCATGTGACGATGTACAGTCGAACTCTCAGCGGATTGGCTGCTTTTGAATTGGGTTCACTGATTAGATCAACCAGCTCGATGGCGTGACCATGTTATGTTATAACGATACAGAAATTTTACAGTGCACTGCAAAGTACCGTATTACCCCCATTAAACCCCCCCCCCCCCACCATTAATCCCCCCCCACCAATAAACCCCCACCCCCCCGACCAGTTTCCGAATAATCCCCCCCCCCACAAATAATCCCCCATGGGGGATTATTGGAGACCTGTTTGAAACACATACCCAGCGAATTCAGTGGCTGGTTGCAGTGAAAATGATGAAATTGTGCTACCAAAGGCCCCAAATGGGTGAGTTAATAGTAATTTCATTACAAAAGGCTGTTATAAAAGGAAATTTCTATGTAGAGTAGAAGTTTCTGCGACTTTCTTGCCTGCCATGCAATGTATTTTTGCTATTTTTCAACAAACCCCCACCCCTAGAATTTTTTGTAAAATAAACCCCCCCCCCACCAATAATCCCCCCCCCCCCACCAATAAACCCCCACCCCTAAAAGTCGCTGACGTATTAATCCCCCATGGGGGTTTATTGGGGGTAATACGGTATTTGGTGTGCCAATAAAATCAGGGCAAAGATGCACTGATGCTTTTCATGTTCAAATTGTTCACTTGACGGCTTCGTTCGATTGTTTTGCAGGGCTGGAGCAGTGCGTACAGCGTCGAGTCTGTGATCCTGCAAATTGCTGCAACGCTCGTCAAAGGCAAGGCGCGCATTCAGTTCGACGTCAAGGTTTGTCCATCGACAATATTGGACGAGAGGTCGGAGGAAACACCCTGGTCCATTCGTTGAGAAAACCACTGGAAGCCATTTCAAAATCAAATGCGATCTTGTTTTTTGCCGTGCTTGTTTTATATGTTGATGAAGGAACAAAATTCCAAATTCCTTGTTTTCAGGGTCAATACAGCTTAGCCAAAGCGCAACAGTCTTTCAAGTCGCTTGTGCAAATACACGAGAAAAGCGGTTTGTGCTTGCTTACTTGTTCTCACGCTTGTGGAGAGGGGTCAGAACAGAATTACCCTCGGCCAACAGCCCAATTTACCCTCGGCAGTTACCCAATTCACGAGTTGCTATTATCAATTTTTGGGTTCTGCGACTAAATGCGTTTGCAGACATAGAAAGAAAAAGAAAAGCAGTTTCAATTGTTATGCCGCAATTCAACATAGCCTGAGGAGTGACCCGGTCCTAATTAGTGGACTCGAATCACTTCACCAATTTTGAATGCCCACATCATGCATAAAACTGTTTATCTATGCGCGCATTAGGTCTCGGAACCAAAATAAATGATAATAACTATTTTTTATAGCATATGTTTTGCATTATTTTTTCGATCGCCGAAATTTTTTCCGGATTTTTTTTATTCCTCGGATGATTATCAACACGACATACCTTACCCATCGTGTCGGTGTCTCTCTGCCAGTCAGCCAGACCCGTGCGATGGTACGGTGCAGTCCTTCAAACCTGAGTTGCTGTTAGAGATGTAAGGGTCAAAAAAAATTTTTTTTTTAATTTTTTAAAAAAAAAGTAAAAAAAGAGCATTTTTTTAATTTTTTTTATTAAAAATTTTTGAAATTTTTTCTTTAATGTGCCCTGAAAATGCCGTTTTTGGCATAATTTTTCGAAAGTTCAACAAAAATTTTCTTTGACTTTACCTTGTCACTTAGTCTTCAACGCTGCAGGTGGTATTCTGGATTGATTTATCGACTGTTTTTAGCCTTGGTGAGTGATGATCGACTCGCGCATTGAAGTACTTGAGCGTCGCAAAGGCTAGTTCAACAAATTCCGATGCCGCTAAGGTGAGATAGAAGCAGAGAACTCACATTTACGCATCGTTTTTCAGGATCTCGAAAGGTCGAAATTGCACTGTCTGCCACTGCAAGCGTAACTTCGTTGGTTGCTCGTTGCTGTTTCGCCTCGTGTCGTCAGCATGATCACACCGGTTTGTTGTTGAACTTGTTTCCGTGTTATTTGAGGTGAATTGAGAGGCAAAACACGAGACGTGATGTCGTCGGTGGGAAAATGGGGTCGCCGAAACCAAGTCTGAAATTTTCACCCTCCTCCCATATGAGTGAGGGTCATATGGTAAGTCGGTGGCTCCTCAGATGGTGATATTCGGTTAAAAAAAAATTTTTTTTTAAAGAAAAAAAATAGAAAATTTTTTTTTCTTGACATCTCTAGTTGCTGTTGTATCATTATTCGTTGCATCTTCGTTATTTTGTGTTTTTCGATTCATATGACGTGTTTATTATTCAGGTTGGTACACACCACCGAAACAAGATGGCTGATACAAACTCGGCAACACGGGCACCGTCACGCAAGTCCGTCGTGCGACCACATCAACATGCTCTGTTTTATTTGTATCTTTCTGTGAAATATATCATACGTTTCTGCTGTTGTTGTTTTTTAGCGGGTGCTGTCGCATTTCATTTGGCTTTCAGCAGCCTATAACCGCAAGCTTTTCATAGTGTTCCTTTGTCAAAATTGGCCACTTCGTGCTCCCTATCTGTGTTGCAGTCGGTGTGATCTTTGCTGTCAGTGTTGTGTAGCGTTTGACGATCGGCGGAGGGACGTCAAATAGCAGAGCAGAACTGACAATTTCTTTGTGTTATTTGGAAGTTTACAATAAGTGACCTATTTTTTTGTCGTGAGATTCCCGTTTTTTGATGTAATTTTTATGTTTGAAACTTTCTCTTGCGACGAGAAGTGGATTTATGCAGACGTGTGAGACCGTCAGGGCGTGAGCATCGTGATGCAAACCATCGGTGCGTGGTGTGTCGCTGTGTGCGCATATCATGTGGTGTACCAGGGAGCACTCTCAAACTAGAGTGCGTCTTTCAAGCCTTTTCAGCCACTCTGATTTGTAAAATCGCTCCAATTTGAGGAACTTGCATGCTCACCTGTAAACTTGCGCAACATCATGTGTCAGTGGTTGTTGCTGACTTGACTGGCTTCTTGATTTCGATTTGTGTGATCTGCTTGTCAACGTTGTGGCACATTTCACGTGTTGTTAATAACGCTCAGCAATTTGTGAAACAAGCTTTTGTTTACACGTGCGTGCGCGTGCTTTTTTGTTTGAGGCTTGCAAGCCGGACAGGGGTTGCTCAAAGCGGAGTGCGCTCATTAAATCACACCGCAGCATGTTCCACAAAACGTTTCTTGCCGGGCGTTCTCTGTGGTACACACACACCGCTTTCTGCGGTACACCACACACCGCTCTGACGTGTCCGGTTACACCATCGCACGCCAACCATAACCAACAGCTCACCGTGCAAAATGTTCACAAGTGTCCAAGCAGCAATTCGGCTCAGTTTGACTGTTTGAGTGATGACGTTGTTCCATTTTCAAAAGAACTCTGCTTTACTTTCGTTTTTTTGGAGTGTGAATATAATCGTTAGATTTCTCTTTCTCAGACGCAACGAATTGCTGAACGGTGTTTTGAAGCTTATACATCTTTGGCCTTTGTCAAAGAACACTGTCAAGTTACACTCCATGTTTGTTGATGATTGTATTAGTTTTAGAATGATTTGACATTGATACAGAGTGATGGTCGTTTATAACCGAACGTTGATTGGCTAAACAGCTCAATGTTAACTCGCAAGCGCCCCATTCAGTGTCGTGCTTGTATTGCAGCCAATCAGTGTGTTTGTGTTCTGTCACTGGATTGCAGCCAGTCAGCTCGCGACCTGTTGTAAAAGTGGAAAATCCGAAAAGCGTGGAATACGGATTTAAAAAAATGGAATGGCAAATACGTATATGGTCAATCAGGGCATCAGTTGTGCGCTCTCCAATTTGTTTTGCAGTGAACAGCACAATAATAATCACTCTGTATCAAAAATGGCTCAACTCTCAACAAATTGAATTTCTGATTGTTTTTGCTGAACAGTCAACTTTCAAAGCTTCGCCCAACAAGTTTTTTATTGAATTTCTTGGGTTGAAATAAAGAGCCATTTTGCAGCTTTTCCAGTGGTCACCTCGTAGCTAAAAATAATGTTCTTGCTTGCTGGCAGGATTTCTTTCTAGCTGCAATTTTTTGATTGAAATTAGCGATTTTCGCGTTCATCTCCGTGGAGTACTTTAGCGCTATGTCGATGCCGTTCGTTCACACGCTACAATGCTGCTATTATGCTGTTCATTGTCCATGAAAACATTATTTATGAAAAATTTTGCACTGTATCATACGTTTGGTTGTATTGTTTTTTTTCTTGATTTGTTTTTTGTTCATTCAATTCGAACTTTACTTGGTGTTAGGTTGTTTTCTTGATGGATTTTCAGTGTGATCGATTTTTTGCCGTCTCTACTTATTGTGTAATTGTGGTTTTCTTTGTGTAATTTGTTTTGACAGAATTGCGGATGGCAATAATTTGTAATTTTGACGTTGCTATGTTTCCAGGATTCGGTTTGACTTCCAGACGCAATCGAATCCGGCTGCAGGCTGGCAGCATTTATTTTTTTCTGCGACAAAACACAAAAATCAAGCTGGCACAAGAGTAACAAACAGAAGAATATATACACACAGAGCTTTAAGGTAATTTGTCTGAAACTGCAGCAACGAATGCCAAAATTAACGGACAAGAGTAACAGCAAATTTTGAGCACCACACGGAATAGTTTTTTGTTGTTCAGTTGTTAACCTTGGAGAAATTGGGGAAAATTATTTTCTGGAGTCATTCAATGTTAGCGTTTTATAAATGTATTGTGTGTGACCCGTATCAAGTCGCAAGCTGGATTACTAAAACGATGTAAAGAAAGTTGAAGCACGCCGATTGAAGAAAGTTACAATCAGGATAAAAAGGTCATGAACTGGTTTTGTACGTGTATGTAGTCGGGCTGCAGTTTGTTAGTATTAGCTAATTTATTTCGAATGGTTGGTTGATGAATCAGGTGCAACGAAGAAATGCCACACGCATCTTTAGGGATATTCCGATTTGTGGGCGCTGGTGTCTGCCATAGCCGTGCGACGGTGTGGTGTGACTGAATAGGCAGCCAACAGCCAATAGCTAACGCTAATAAAACAGCCCGACTGATAGAACGGAAAGAAAAGGCTAAAACAAGAAATTCAGCGGAAATAAATAGCAACTGTGGAACAATGAAACGTCATCAATGTTTCAACATCACTCTGGTTGTCCATCACTGAAAACAGAAACGCGTGGGAAAACTTGGAACACACAGAAATCGAAGAGGCAACACAAAAACAACAACGACGGCATCAGATAAAAATCTCTCGTATCAATCAGATCAGTAGGTTCAAGCGTGCAACAGTGAGACATAATGTACAGCAAGTGAATGCGAGCAACAGCCTCAAACATATGCCCTTTTCACCCTGTAGTCCTTCGGCAGTGTACCGTTCGAGACACTGCCTGCTGACGGTATGATCATGGATGCGAGCATGTTGCTGCGTTCTCTGAGTGTCGTCGGTGTCCTGGACAGCGTCATGCTGCCCGACATCAGCGCCGCCGCAGAGTGCTGCGAGCGATTCGAGCCAGAGCTGCTGCCTCTCACTGACGGCGTCGGCGGACAGGCGTTCGCGTTGAACAGAACCGTGGCGTTGTTGAAGCTGAACGCGCCGCTGCCGTGCGCGTCTGTCGCGCTGTGCTCCACGGGCGCCAGCTTGGCCGAGCTCGGCGGCGACGCGTAGATGTTCGTGGTGGGATGGATGAGCGCAGGCAGCGGCGCCAGCTTGCCGTTGGCGCTGTGCTGCTGCTCGATGATGCGAGCGTTCGTTGCGGCCGCAGTCAGTCGTGCACGCGTCAGCGACGAGGAGTCGTAGTCGCACGAGCTGATGGTCGACGAGCCACCGCTGGCCGTGCTCTGCGACTGCTGCTGCCGCCACAGTGACACGCGGTAGCCGAGCAAGAAGCCGAGTGTGGAAGCGAGAGCCAGTGTCAGCAGCACTGCGACCGCGATGCTGCCGCCTGAGTGCGTGTGCGGCCGCTGCTCCGCGTTCAGCGACGGCGCTGCTGGTTGTGCACGGTAGACGTCTGTGAGCAGAGTGAAATGTCCAATGGAAAGCTTCCTGTTATGCAGCTGGCCTGTCACTGTACACTCACCATCAATGGCGTACATCTCTGGGTCGAGTTCACCCTCGGGGCACAGTGGCGACCGGCCAGAGTCGACGTTCTGCGTCAGTTCGTCCAATTTCCAGCGATCACTGAAAATCATAAAATTAAGAACATGGAAATCACAGAAATGAATGCAACATCTACAATGCGCAAACAGCTACGGACTCGTTGACGGCGACGCATCGGGCGTGCGAGGCGGCCCAGGCGCAGTGCGGGTCCTGCAGTCGCACGCAGCCGCCGCACGTGTGCTGTTGGGCGCATCTGGCCAGCGGCACCGCCTTGACCTGCGAGTCGCTGACGAGCACAAGCGAGCGCTGCACCAGCAGATTGCGGACGGGCGTGCTCGCTGCGAACACCTGCACAGACTCGACCAGCACCGAGCGGCCGGTGGCCGTGCGCACCAGCTTCAGCAGACGCCCGTCGTCGGTGCCGAGGTAGAGCACGTCGTACGGCTGCCCGTCCACCGCGCGCACGCCCGCGGCCACCGCGATCTGCGTGTACACGTGCCTGCAACACACGCGTAGTCACCCTGCACTGTGTTCGTCTGAAAACGGTCTGCTCTGATCAGTGGCAATGTTCACTGGCCAGACGCACTTCATTGAGTTGTCAATGATGAGCGGCGCTGGGAACCGGTCGGGCACGCTGTCTGCCATGAGCATGTTGCGCTGGATGAAGCTGATCGTTTGCACCGGCAGCGAACGAGAATTATCGACGCACTGAAGGCATTGCAAGGAAAATTGATGCTTCACGTATCGCACGGTTTTCAGCTTGTGTGAAAATTTGGAACACCCATTCTTGACACGACAATTCAAATGGCCCGAGTCGCTTATGCATGTTTGAAGTGCCGCATAACTCATGAAACTACTACCCATTTGCACGTGCACAGACGCATTGAATCGCAGAACAGCAACGACTAGTGTCACCTTTGCGGGCCGCGGCGTCGGCAACTGATTGGGCAGCACTGGCAGCCAGGGCGCCTGCGGACTCTGCGGTGTTTTGAGGAAGGCGGCGTGGTCGAACACGTGGTCGACGTCCCTGAGACGGTAGGCGCACACGGCCGACATGCGCAGCGCGTTGCTGCCGCTCGTGAACACGCCGTAGACCACGGCCGCGCCGTCCGACTCGAGCAGCACGTCGCTCACGGCCTCTGCAACACAGCCACCGCACAATGCTCATTGCGAACAGTTGTGTAAAAGCACAGCTGTGCCTGTTGTCACAGTCTTCGCTCAGTTCACTGCGTTTCGCGAAATAAACATGAGACCAGATGTTACAACGAGTTGAATAAGCGAATCAGCTCGTTTTACTTGAACAGTCGAGCTCAATGCAAAAAAGTTCAGCTCTCCAGTTTTGCCAGAGAGTCCAGCGTTCTCTCCCCAACAACGAAACACGCGACCACGTACGCAGTTCGTTGAAGTGGAACGGCTGCTCTGCGGGCAGGCGGCACGCGAGTCGCGCCTTGACGAACGTCGTCCACGAGTGCGCGTACGGCGGGGGCCCCCCGTTGTCGCGGCGACATACGCGCGCCACCCGCGAGTACACCACCGAGGAGCTGTCGTCGTTGCCGTCGTGCTCGACCGCTTTCTCGCGGAACCAGAAATACACGTAGTCGCCGCGGGCGACGCTGCCGACAAAGTCCGGCTCTGAAACGCACAAATGGAACTTTAGAAATTGGTAGAAACAGCTGTTCACAAGCGAAACGGTTGCAAATCTAACTATTCTTGGACGACAGAACCTCTGTGCAATGCCAACATGCTAACCCCAAGCGAAACCGACCATTGAGCACGGTGCGTTCGTCGCGTTTCGTCCGGAGCATGCCGATGCCCCTGGCGGACTTGCCATCGAATCTGAGAGGCTGCCTGTAGAACAACGGGTCGGTGCCGCCGAAGTCGGTCACGGTGCCCGTGTACAGCTCGTCCGAGTCCGTCTCAGCGACCAGCACGGCAGTGCTGTTGTGACGCGGGTCGAACGGGCTGATGCCGTAGCCGTCGAACTGGCGCAGCATCTGGTAGCCGGCGACGCCGCCGTGCGTCGACTGCGCGTACTGGCGACACGTCGGCTTGTAGGCGTTCGTGCCGCAGACCAGCGTGCGTCCGGACGTCTGCGGCAGCATCACGCGCACGTAGTTGTGGCAGTCCTCGGACGACCTGCCCTTCAGCTTGCACGAGTCCACGTCGCCCGCGTCCGCCGGCCACTCGAGTTTCTGTACCGAATTTTAAAATAACGGTGAAAACGGTTGTGATTAAGATCTGTTTTCTTTCATTTCTGAAGCAAAACTGCCGTCAGATTACGTTCAGTTTTGCTGAGTTCAAATTGCCGCGCAGCCGTGAGACATTTTCCCTGTCTGTACATGCAAATGCATATTACGACACGTTCAACAAAAAAGATAATAATGAGCGAATTTTTTTCTTGAAAAACTGTTCTTTTTGGGGGTTCAGATTTCATTTTCATATTCAACCATTCACACCCACTCAAATTCACCTGCATTATTAGCTCAACTTAACACCCCCCCTTATTCCGACCTCTTTTGAATAGTCAACCAACACACTATGCCATCTCCCGTTTTACAAATTCGAGGTAGTCAGATGTTCTGTCTGTGTGAGTCATGTACTCATGGACAATACACCAGAAACCAAAAATGACGATTTTGACACAAAAACGAAAGCAATAAAGCTGATTACGATTTCCCAGTTACACAACAGTTCCGTTTCGGTTACTGAGTGCGTTACTGCGTTGTATCTCGCAACGGGTCATTTTTATGCACGACTAGGACAGCTTTTATTACAACGTTTTTATGTTAAATTGAGAACATTCACGAAATTAAGCTAATGTAACGAAAGATTCCAGGAACTGAAAATGACTCAGCCAATCAAAAAAAACGAAATGTCGTTCTTCCAGGTTTGCGATTAAACTAAAGTATTAGGGTAGACGAGGAACACAATGCAACCTACTATGAATTTCAAATTGAACACTTGGATTTGAAATAGTACAGCTGTCAAAACAAAGCGACGTTTTGTTCGTTTTTTTATTATCACCACTCTCAGTCAAACGCAACAAGACATGACTCAGACATTCTGTGACATTCTGATTGAGTCGTATTTTGAAATGCATGAATGGCCAAGTCAAACGGTCAAATTTGATTATACTCTGGTTTTACTCTTTTATTGAAACGTTTACTGAAATCGAACACAAAAAGACAACATGTCTACTGTCAGTTCACTCATTATCACCTGGTGAACACAGTAAACAACTTGTTGTACTGACCATAAAATCGTAAACCCCCAGCAACCCAACATTTAACCACAAACGCCCACCCAAACCACAACCCACCCTTCTCCTAGTCCTGTACAACCGGTGCAAACTTGTGTTCAATACCAGAAAACACTGTTCCACGACAAATCGTTTCCAGAATACAAGAAAAAGATAACGAGCTTTTTGCTTTTTTGTAGGAACAGACAACAAACAGTGCTCCTAAAGCTACACACCTACATGTAGCTTTTTACATTTTCAGCTCATGTGAACAAGAGAAACACAAGCCACCACAACACGTGCATCATTTTGAACGCTTGTTGTGTTGTGGCTAAGCTGAAACCAGCTTTTGCTACAAAAAAGAGCTAAACGAACCCGTTCGATTCAAATGTAAAAACCAGTTTTTTTCAAAATAAAAAACAACCCCTTCTCAATTCAAGAACAAGATAAAGGTGAATAAATGTAATATCATTCAGATGCTTATTTTTATGCCATTTTTGTGGCATCTACAGTTTTACCACGTTTGTCAGACAAGAACCAGCTAAATCGAAATAAGATAAGGTTGCGATTGCGAACCTGTTGCAATTCCAGCGAATCGGTCGATAAATTGTAGACAGCGTCCCTGAAAAAAGCAAAAAATGTAAATTTTTGCAAAATTCAAAAAAAATCAGCAATATAGCTCTTTCTGCGTCGACCAGGGTACAAATAATCTTATCTTATCATGTTTATTTCAAAATTTACGGACCATTGACTGCCAAAATTTATGTATTTCAATTTCGTTGACACATTTTTCAAGGTGCTAACCGGTGACACCGTCAATACGTGTTGATTACGTGTTAACTACATTTCGCAATGTATTTTTTAAGCTAGTATTTCCAGACAGACGGAAGTGAAAATGATGCATTGCACAAGTTCTATTCAGTCTCAGTGTGCCTATCGCTTGCAATGTTCTGTTACAGTACAGGTCACCTTATCACCACTACCACGCGTTATTTTTATTTCCTTCACGTTCCCACAAATCTAGCTTAACTTGTCAGTTATCAGAAAAACAGAGTTTGAATCATCCACATTGTTTTTTGCGTTCAAGCTTCTAACTTGTTGTTTCAACACTATTGGAGTGAAAGAAACCTGAAATCGAATATCGACCTTTCCCTTTGCAAGTTTCCAAACCGAAGGCAATGACCAAAACAACATTGTGCCTGGTCAAACGCAAACATTGTGGTGGAGAACACACACATTCGAACGTAAAGTGTGCCAATGTAAACACGACACAATGACCACCACCGCCAAACCAAGCATTAAACCGAAAGTGTTCTTACACCCCCAGTTTCAGACTCAATGCTAGTGTGTGTTTGTGTGTTCAAGTGCTCATAATAAGGTCAGCAGACCCTAACATAAAGTTTACACTATCCCTTTTTCCTACCAACCCAGCCCAAGTTTCAAACTCTATCCCCAACTGAATTTATATGCTTGACAAACAGCTAGGCAATAATCATTGAGAAAGCCATAAAATCAGTTATATGATGGTCATTTGCTACTACGTATTACTCTCGAGAAAGTAAAACTGACCCTGCATACTGAATTATGAAATTCACAAGGATTTAGAGCAAATTTTTAGTCGGACCAAGTCTGAAATGCTCCCGAAACACTGAACTGGTTTATTTTTCTCATGCAACAGATCCAGAAGCTTGCTTTTTAATCCGCCAAAGGTCCGTCCGGTCCAAGATCTTGAACACTTTTAGTTAAGTTCTGAGCAAATAATAAACAATAGCGTACCACAAGTCTGTCGATCCGACACACACACAACCAAACACAAGTAAACAAGAATAACAAAAGTTCAGCTTCTATTTCACAAAGACGACAGGATTAACGAACGAAACAATTGCAAACAAATTCTGTTACTTATAAACACTCAAGACACGACATGCACACGTTTCTGCCCACTGAACCGTGAGAGTCAGAACTGGTGACCAATCGTGACACGATTAATCAGTTGCGGTTTAGTGTCTCTCTGAAAGTTTTTAAATGCAACTTTAGCAGACAAAATTGTCAGTCCCTAGTTTCAACACGGACCTGCTGTGGAGATGAGACGGTGACGTGACCACGCCGGTCCATAAAGTCGAAAACACGCGGATTAAATGCAGTGTGTCGCCGCAGAACAACCCAGTCAGCTGCGTTTATTTTTCTGATGACGCTCACCGACCGATGACGATCAATCACACGATACGGAGGAGAAAAGTGCGACTTTGTCTTTCTCGAAAGTCGACAATGTCGCTACGAGTTTTTACAACCAACTTTATGGAACGCACAAACATTTGTTATCTCTGTCACCCGGTGGACGGACACACACGAACACAAACCGATTACCTCCGTAAAAAACTGTCGTCGTTGTCGTCAAAAAAGTGTTCGTCGACTCACTGAGACCAGCCACACTCAAAACTCAGACAGCGCCGAGCGG
This sequence comes from Theristus sp. LFF4_11, assembly GCA_030248135.1. NCBI lineage: Eukaryota > Metazoa > Nematoda > Chromadorea > Monhysterida > Xyalidae > Theristus > Theristus sp. LFF4_11. The sequence continues at coordinate 32,563 of JASANC010004511.1, forward strand.
TGATGATTGATTTCGGCTGTTTTCCAATTTGCAAGAGGTTCAGAATGCGACTATGAAAGTTTGGCTTGTTTTTCTTGTCGTTTTTTTGCAAAAAATGGTTTTGGGACAAGGACAATACGATAATGATCGTCAATCTTACGTTTAAAAAACCGAAAATAAGCTGTCCCGGTTTTTGCTCTGCTCGTGTTCGGAAAGCGGAAAACGTTTTTTTGTAATTTTTACAGGACTCCGCTCCGCGTTATTAGTTTGACTGGCTGAACATCTGGCGTGTGCACTACTGAGGCAAGTATGGCTTGCCCAAATAAAGTGTTATTTTTCCCTGAAAATATGGTCCGAGAAAAAAATGATTTTTCATAGTGTATGTGTTGCTTTATGACGAAAAACAAAACTAAAACAATGGCTTGTTTTTTGCTTGGCCACAAGGAATGACTTTTTGTGTTTTTGTAAAGAAATTGTTCGTGCCGGGAGGAGTTTTTTATGAAAGCGCACCGATCTATCATAAGCAAACGTGTCGTGACGCTCAGTTTGTAACGTCAACACCGTTGTTGCTGTTTGTTTGTAATTTTTGAACTTTGAAATCACATGACCAACTCCAAGAAAACAAAAAACAAGCACAAAAAGCCTTTTCTTGTTTTCGTTTACCCTTCGACAAAATCTCTCTCGATTACATTTTATGTCATAAAATTAACAAGATTGTTATTTTTGTGTTTTTTACATAGAAACCCCTGTCGAGCAAGAAAGAGATGTGAAACCAGTAAAAGGTAATGATTAACGAAGAAAAACCATTGCACAAAATTTATAATCAGGCAGCCAAAAAATGAAGCGCGAAAAAAACCGTACCGCGCTCCGACCATCAAAAAGTCGCCGCTCAACGTCAACAGTTTGAAATGCTCCGTAGCGCCGCTGTCCCCGGCAAACGTCGGTGTCGTAATTTCTGCAATGTGCAAAACTTTCAGCGTTTTTTCTCTCGAAACAAATGAAAAATGCAAAAAATGCAGTTTTTACACCTTGCCGCACAAATCATCATCATAAATGCCGTTTCCAGCGCATTCATTATCGCTTACTCATTCCACAGTCATGCCGATTTGCAAACGCTTGTCACACGTCTGCTGTCAAAAACAAGTTTTTCTGCAAACAGTCAATCTCGCTAATATATGCAACTACCTGATTGGTTGGTCATAGCAACTCTCAGTGCTGATTGGTTGGTCATCACGTCATGTTTGCGTCATGTTGCATATATTTTCCAGATGGACTGTATACGCTTTTGTTTTTAGAAATTACTGGAAGTTCCTTTTTTACTGCTTTCAGTGCTGCTAAAATTTTGTGTGCGTCTCTGAACAAAAAGTTCCTTCCGAGAAACACAAACAAATACCCCACAAGCACACAAAATCCACAATAAAACCACCACAAACTGCCGGTTTCCCATCGCTCAACGCGATGACATTTTTATTGCGCCATTTTCCGTCAAAAAGCAACATCACCACATCAATAACAATAGGCTTAAAACCATGACTATTCAACGCAAAAGAAAACCAACAGGCACACACTGCACATCACAATTCATGTTTGACCCTGAAAAGAATACTACCACACCACTTTGCCTTGGGTCAACAGTAGCAAATGTTCAAAGAATCAGGAAAAACGACGTGATGGCGTTTTTTATGGCCTGTTCTTTCGATGCTTATGATTATCGTAACGCGCAGAAGATGATCATGAACATCAAGAAGAATAGAACAGAAATCAATCAATCTATGAATGCTCCTTCAATTGATAAAAACCGCCTTTTAAAACGATTCTCATTAAATCAGAAGAAAATGATTGCGGTCTTTCCAGGATGTGAATGATGTGGTCGTTGCAAGTCCACGGAATAGTCAACTAAATTTCGCGCCAAGGTTTTCATTATTTTCTGCTTCAAAATTTCATACAACCATAGGAAAAGGCCATTCTCAAAAAGAAGAGACCATCAACAAAAACCTTTTGTAAATCCCCAGTTTCAGAACTTTCCTATCAACCCCAACGTAATATTTCATTCAAAACCACAAGACAACATGCGGTTTTGGGCAATATTTTTGCATTTCACTGGTGATGACAGAAATAAATCGTTTCGTGCTGATCTCAATCTTTGCACTGTCTCAAAATTTTGCAATCAAATCAACCACCCGTGGTTTTATAAACACCATCAACCCTGAAGAAAACCGCACAACTTGAAAACATCGCATTTGCAAACCGATAATTCTGGAAAATGTAAAAATAATAAAAGTTTGTGCAATAAATTACAATCGGGCACATCTTTCCTTGTGCAGAAACAAACAATTCTATGCGGAAATCATGTCAGAAACTACTAATACCCACTAAACGATTGAATGCGTGTGTAAATAAATGTCAAATGCGATGGATGCCAAGTGCAGTTTTGAAGTCAACTGCGCAACCAAAGTCGTGCAAAAACGCTCGCTAATCCAATTATTCCGTCTTGTCATTTCGCATTGTTGTCCGAAACCGATGACAACTTTTTCCCTGCGTCCATTCCCTGCATCAAAACCGGCCCACATATTCTTCTTTTTTCTTTCTGCTATGCCCAATGACCACCATACCAATCATTTTCGCTCAGTGCACCCGGGGTCAAAGGCGTCTTCTTCCATGCCGATCGTAAATCACAGAAAAAACGTTGCTGCTGCAAAAGATTCACCTCGGTTTTCCTCACCTCCACCCTCAGCTATTATTTATCACAGCACGATCAGTGGTCCTTGATGTGTGAAAAGAAAAAATCGCCATTGGTCAAAGAAACGAAAGCAAAGTTAGACGAGTTAGACATGCCTTCCTGAATGCACAAAGAACATTCATCCACTAAACTTCGCAAGATGCCCGTTCTAATGCGCGAACGCGAACACAGCCAAGCTGAAATGCATGATGTTGATGTGTGTCACAAAGAACTACGATGATGACAACCTTGACCGCTACATTTTGAGATCAATTCAGCGGCGGTGTCGCTTTTGCAGGCAGGACACCACAAAGTCAACCAACCAAGTTGCATGCTCTGCTGGCACCACCTAAAGTAGCCTTGGTGGCAAATTATCAAAGTGAAAGTAGCAACCAGAAAAGAGGCCCTGCCTGTCGTTGGCGGACATTGGCTCGTCAATCATGTCACGCTTCTTTACGTGCACACGTTTTCGGCCATTTCGGGTTGGGCGTGCTCAAGTGCTAAATCAACACAAACACACCAGTCAACCAGCCTCCAGAATCTCTCCATTTCATCAGTAATCAGTGCAACGATCTTGCACGATAATACACAAATCAACACACACTCGGCGAGAAAAAAAGCTAGAAACGCGGGTGTGAATTATGGCACGATCGATTGATTGCACCCCAATACTATGTTTTTTTTCAAGAACTGACAATAAATCGTCAAGTTTGTGTTTATGACCGCCCAGAAAAGTAACCAAAAGTTTTGAAAACATAAATCATGAAATTTACGCATGAACCAACGTGTGATTTACAGCAACGACTGTCTGTCAGCATCTTTCAGGGGCAATCACTTTTTAATTTGAATCTATCTGTTTTTTCAAATTGATATAAAAACAAGCTGATAAATCGCTTGTTTGATTCATGTTTATCACACGGTTGATGTTGTTGATCAACTTAGATAAGCAACCTTCTACCTACGCTTCTGTCTCACTGTGGGTCAACTTTTTTATTTAATTTTTTAGTTTATTTTAGTTTAGTTTTTAATTTATTTAGTTCAAGGCCTCTTATGCTCAAATTAAAATAAATTCAGTTGAAAATGCATTGCCATTATGCTGATTTGTGTGATTTTGTGTGGCTTTATATGTTATTTTAATGGGCCTCTCACTCACTAGTTTTACAATACAGCCCCTTTTATCAATCACTAAATGTTACTTTTCCATTGTGCTTTTGTTGATGCTCACAATGCTGAAATCAGTGAAATCACCAGCCCATCCCTGGAATTAAATTTCTAAACTTCAAGCGGTTGACCGTTATTTTTAAATTGCAGCAGCGGATCAACGAAATAATCGGTTTTTTTAAATTGAAATTTCAGAGGAAACCACGGGAAATTTCAATTTCACTCAACAATTGAAAGTTTGAATGCCGCTATTTTCAAAGGTAAGCCGATTTTATTCTGCTGTCACGTGAAGCGTACTACTATTTTCCCAGTTCTAAGCATCAACGACGTCAACTAAAACATCATCCACCCGAATCTCGGCTTAAATCAGACGCAGTAACATAAAAATCCAAGTGTTAGTTGGATAACAATATAAAACCGGTGTAATGCCCTCGTTTTTACTGCTTCCATATTCTGAATCGTAATTCATCTCAACTACAGATGGCGTAATAAAGTTATGATTTATACTACTCGAGTGGTGGCTTTGAATTTTTACGTCTTACTGGCACACATTCCAAATGTGCTTTCAGAAAGCGTGATTCATATGTGCGCACTGTATTGAATTCCATCAGTCTGAATGAAAAGTAGCCGCCAAATCGAGCTATCGTAGAATCAGAATAAGCTTCGGCTACATGGCATAACATAAATTTATGTGGTTGTTTGTGGTTTGTTATTGATACGATCTGCTACATCGTTGGCTAGTGCCAAACCATTTGGGCGTGTGATGTGGAAATACGGGGAGAATTTTAATCAAATCACGTGTTTCAGCATCGTAACATTCAATTTATGCGCTCGTTCGTTTTCATTAGCCCAAGTCCCAAACATGCTAAACAGCAACAGCATATATCATCCGATGGATGGGCCGCGTGTGTGAAGCTGTGAAACGATTGTGTTTATCCCATGAATTCTTAAACAGCAAAACAGCTCTTCTGTTCGTCGGTCGCTTGCTAATTCCTAGGTTGATACCTCAAAACTCCTCTCCAGTGGCCTGACGGAACGACGGTGCTACAATCGTATTGAAAACACTAAAACTGTGTTGGATTGTTGGCGACCCAAAACATCGGTTGATTAAAGTGGAAACAATAATCATGTTCAGTGTTGCTCATTTGAAACACAAGCTCAAAATAACATGCATAAGTAATGCCAAACATCGGTCTCGGTTAAAATGCCAACCGACCGACACCAGTATGTGAACGAACCAACCAGTTGTTAGCATGAAAGCACAACCACAAACGCAAATGGCACATTCGTACACTCACAAGCAACAATGCACGTTCATCGTACAACCATGTAATCATAGTATGTTTTCCGGATTCCTACTGACATTCCCGAAGCCATCGTCGTGACTCAGAAGCAACAATCGCATGAATTATTACACTTGCAACCAGCTGTCCGCATTTCTGCTTTACCATTTTGACGAAAAATAATAAATTATACACGTAAAGGTATTTCCGTATGTTCCTCTGGCCAACGGCCGAAATACGGAAAATGACTTTCAGCATTGGCGAACCACATGAATGCCTGCGTCTGTGGTCGGAACGGAAAAACCGACAACCGACAACGACAGTGCACGCTCAAAAACACATCGATTTCAGACTTCAGGGCTCTATTCGGCTCAGTTCGGCCCCGAAAGGACGCATTTCAGTTTGTACATTCGGTCGTAACGCTTTTGTTTCATACATTTGTGCAAGAAATAATGACTGGAAAAACTGCACACGCACACATTCGCACGCATTACCGGTGTGCATGCCACGTGGTGCAGCTGCGCTGCAATTCTAATCCATCATTTCGCCGTCCCGTACAACAGTCCCAACGCTACAAAAATACGTTCCATTTTTCACGTCAATGGCATGCGTTTGGGCCAGCAGAACAACATTGGAATGGAAAAACGGCTTTCATGGTTTTTAATTCGTTTTCCGTGATACAACGGAATGAGAATTGGATGCGAACACTGAATTAGCCCATTAGAGCTGTTAGCTGTTACCCAGTTTTTGCAACTGAATGGTATTGATGCGCTGTGTGAAGAAAACAAAATGGCAATGAGCCCTGGTGAGCGATGCAACCAGCCGGTGGGGTGGGGTGGGGTGGAGACTCACAGCCAAGAGAATCGAGGCGACCGAGCACGTGATTGGGGATTGGGGTTAGGGAGCACCACGGACATCAAGGCAATGGCAGTGGCACGTGTCAATGAGTTCACAAGCTTACCCACCAAAGCATTATTCTGAATTGCAACTGCTAATCAGCTCACATCACATCACCAGCTGGTACAACAGCATCTCTGGGATCTGCGAGATCTAAGGACACGCGGAAAAGCGCTGATACAAAATGTCAACCGGAAAACGCAGCCTTAATGGGTAATAATGTGCTGTCATCGCTTCACTCTGCTGTCAACACATATACATTCATTTATTCCCAAATCTATAATCACTGTTAACGTTATTATAAACAACCAAACAACTGCCGGGAGTGATTCGAAAAGCTTCCAAGAAGTGGTTAAAAACGATTTAACGTAGCTGGAAACGAAACAGAAATGAGTAGATTTGGTTTATGTCACTGGTTTCTTTTTCAGTTTCGCTGAGCTGGCATCTTCGATAGCAATAAGCAAGCTCAATGCCACATAGCCACATTCTAGCACGAGTACAATTGTACCAATGCCGCCGGCAACATCGTCACATGTATACAAGAAGCCACTCGCATCAAAGCCGCTCTCAGTTAAGCACATTGAAAAAGCCCACGACATCGACATGTGCACGCTTGTTAGAGTAGTTTTGATTGCTTCTTCGCGACTGAATTCGAATTCCCAGATATAAAATATCCCATTTTTACAGATGTAAAAGATGTGATTCGTTACAGTCTTCTTGCCTGTGCACATCCCATTCTAAAATACATTAGTGTCCTCTCTTTCCCGATGGAGAAAAAATCTAATTTAACTACAATGCAACTGATGCTTGAATGTGAACTTTTGATTCATAGAAAGTTAGCTAAGCAAGCTTTGTTATCGCGCTGTCTGTGTTCGATAAAAGCGATGCTTGTTTGAATCAAGACGCTTATAAATGTACCACTGTAAGGTTCGAGGTTCGGCTGACACACGGCAGCTGCGCGAAAAACACACACACAAAACAATATTTCCCGGCGGTTAATTCAAATTTTGAAACTCAACAAGCGTTCTCATCCCGTCTTCTGACCTAATCCATCTTTCCTGGGCAAGCCAATTTGTCTGGAACAGTCGGGATACCATCAGGGATGCGAGAGGCAAAGGTGAATGCAAACGCAGACCAATAAAATGGCCACTAACAGAATCACTTAAGGGGAGATGGCGAGCAGAGTTTCTCAAGTTGCTTGTCCGCTGCACTACTCCACAGCCACAACTATTTACTTGCCATGTCATCGATAGTACGATAGTACGTGCTTCGTTGCTTGCCATTACGTTCTGGTGTTACGTTCTACTCTACAAGTGCCGTTTGTGCAGCAGTCACTTCAGTGCACTGCACTAACGTTAGCAGAGCGAGCGCTGATTTCTCAGCACACATAGCCAACAGTGCTGCTGACGAAAACGAGCCGATGCGCCTGTTTACAAGTGTACATCGCTTTTGCTAGAGCAGAAAAACGTTTTTGCTGTTATCTATCAGCTTCAGCAGCACCATAAGCTTGCTGCTGTTGGGTGCGCGCGCGCGCTTTCAAGCTCTGTTGTGTTGAAGATTGCGAATTACGAGCTTGTTGTATTGTGTGCTTTATCTCTAAAAACAAAACACAAATCGTCGAGGTGTGGTGCTATTGAAACGAGGATTTCTTGCCGAGCAGTCTAGTCTCAATTTCTCAAACAGTACCCTCAGACGCAGCTGGAGGGAAAGCTTTCGAAGGATTAGGGCAAGTTTTTGAGAACCTATTTGGGAAGAAAACTGTGTATGTGCTAGAAGTGAACTCATGAAAACCAAGCTACACGAATGACACCGCCAGGAATCACAATACTTCATTTGTAACAGTTGTAGTAACTACTGAGCAGCGTTGTTGTTAGCTAACCGAGTCAACCTACTCGCAGTGATCAACAACAACCATCAGTCACTCACCGAAAATCAGCCAAAGACTGAAACTGAAACGAGCCACTTGCCATTTTGATTAATGTCGGCAGATGTTACCTAATAAAACACAGAGAATCTGACGAAAGAGTTTTGTTTGCTTAAAATTGGGTTGCAGCTAGCTTGGTTTACAGCGTAACAAGTAGCAGTTTCCAAGCTTTTTTATCGTGATAGCTGACAGCTTACTGAACGAAAAACAGCGAGCTCAGCCAGCAGGGCGTAGCCAACACAAGTGCGTGCCAGCCGCGGGATGGTCAGTCGGTCAGAGAAGCTGCTGGGGTTGCCGCGCCACGCGCCAGTTTTCGAAAAAAAACAACAAATTCAAAAATTGGCACCCCACTGACACAGCCACAACTGTTCATGTTACATGTCTACGGATTACATGTTTATTCAAATGAACGCACAATGCAAAGTAAAATGAAAAACAAGTTCATTCTGTCTGCCAATTGAAAGTGGGGAGTAAGGGCTCTGGGGTCCATATTGTAGAGCGTTGAATGTTTTTGTTGCGTTTCATTTGCAAAATTGACAACACAATTGCTGCGTTTTGTTCAAAAACGTTGTTATCTCAACTGAACTGAAAACTGTCTGCTGTCAGTCAGTGGCACATTGAGCTTGTCGTCATTTATTAGCCGCTTGACGCCTATGAAACAACCACAGACACTCTCGTGTGCCTGAATTCAAACGGCCCGCCCATAATTCGAATGATATTGATGTGGTGCAGTGTCGTAATATTACACTATAAGCTGTTTTTTGAATTCACACCCCAACGAAAGCACAAGCGTCGACTTCGCTGGAACGGCTCCAGAGGCCGCAGCTGTCTGTTGCAGTAGTTGCCGCCAGAAGGGCGACTTTTTTGGCTGAACAACCAGCCAACCACAACCGTTACAGCATACAAGTCCATTAAGCTCTAACGTTTATGTAGCCGTTACGGGCTTTTAGACGAATGTGAATGTTTTTGCGTGATGATAGTCATAAATTCGCAGTTCATGGGACTACAGAACACGAATAACAGTGGCGACAGAGTGCGCTGGCGCCCGCGTGTCCGGCGCTCTCTGGCCAGGGGCACACCACCGAATGGCACTTCGGATGGCAACGACAAATATGCAACTTTTGGACGCACTGACGAGCCAGGACGGTGTATAGTATGCTTGATGCTCATACCTGGCGAAACCGCAACCGGCGAACTAGTTGCAGCATAGCTCTCTGCCCATACATGTTGTCCAGCACACTTCAGTGATATAAACCAATTACATAGACAAAACGTATCTGAACTGAAAGTGATTTGGCACATTAATGACAACAGAGTTATTTATAAAGTTCCTCTTAGTATTCATTCATCATGCGTATCATGCACCTAACTCAGTACGTGAACTCTTTGTTCCCACCCATCGAAATCAATCAAAAACAAAATCTCATTCAGTCTCACTGCTATCATACATACAAACTGTTTTCGACAAAATGTCATCTGAATCAGCGTTTATAAGAGTCAAATCAACCATAGTCATCATAAGCGGACACTGACCGAACTGAAAAACTGCGGAACAAACTGAAATCCATCATCAAAATATCGTCAACAAACACAAATCCCCAACACTCACATATACACACTACGGACGGACTAAAACGATTTTCAGTTTTTCATCACAGTTCATTCCAGCCAAACACGCTTTGACTTGCGCTCGAAAATTGAATTACGACACGGGAAAAAAACATGACAAACTGTCAATTATGATTTGCGGTTTTCGAGTCCCGTTGTTAGTGAGCAACATCGAAAAAAATACAAAAATACCGCCAGCGTTGCTGTCACGTCAGCAATGCGTTGCTCATTTTTGGCAAGCACACAGCATCTTAGGTTGAGTACACATACAATGTGCCCTGCAAAGCGCATCAGCCTCAAATCCGGCGTAACATCTGTTGGACATCATCACTCAAACGCCGGACACACGACTGGCCAACTCAATGCCATGCATGTTTTCATGGTCATCACCCCAAATAGCGATGTGAAATCAAGCACGCACGCGCACACGGTTTAACGTTTTGATACACACGCAGATTTGTGTTATTAGTGATTTTTCATCGCCGAATCGTATCAAGGCCTCTGGCATTTTTTTCGTGAAATGTGTACGTTGTTCGTGTTATTGTTCTCATATTATTATTGCGGGATTATTGCTTGCGGATTTCGTGGGTGAATTCGTTGCTTACTCGATTCTAGTCATACGAAACGGAAACTACCGAATTCCCCAGTTCGTCATAACATTTGTTTGACTTGTTGCCTGTTGGGGGGGGGGAGCATACGAGCACAAACCGAGTGTCTCGTACGTCAGAAAACTCAGCTGTTTGTAGAGATTAGTCGAAACCGGAAGTGACACACAGACACGAAACTCTTTGAATCGCAAATGATTTTGACACACACACACAAATCAGAATAAAATGAAATCTAGTTGTCTCCCTCCAGAAAGAAATGTGGGATCACCAAACATTTTTTGCTTACAAGTCGACGTCAAAGCTGTTCGCAGTAACGGTGCTTGCCCTTGTCTAAATATCCGGGTCAAAATGCAAACACCATTGATCGATCAGTCAACATTCAGTGCGCTCCAAAACAGGCTCGCTTTCTCTCCGATATCCATTTTGGTGTTTTTGTGCGTTTGTTTATGTTTGTTTTCTTATTTCCACAGTGGTCACAAGTTCAAGAAGCAAGCCGGGCGAAACACAAGCAATCGCCAGCGGTACGATCAAACACGTCATTCTGGGGCCACTAAGTCAACCACTATCAGTGATAGATCAAACGCAGTCAGTTGTCGGTTTGTAAATGAGTCGATTGCGCAGTTTGGCAAACGTAACGCTGAATCACGGACACTGATTAGATCTTTCACGCGTACTCAAAAACGGTGCCGCCCGACTTTTTTCTGGGGCTTCTGAGTGACGCAATAGGGCACCCAAAAAATGGATCTGGGCTGGGTACAGAGAGGCTGAAGCAATGACGAGACTGATGCTGATGCGCATTCAGTTTTGACACGCACTGGCGCCGGCCGGTGTTGTGTGTGCGTGCTGTCCTGCCACTGACAACTCAATAATACCAACGAAATCGAACATCAATCCTTCTCTCTCTCGCAAGACACCGTTGCATAACTGAGAATATAATGAAAAATGCAAATCAACAATCGTCGATTATCATTGAATATATAGAAAACGGGCATAACCGATTATCAGTTGGGAAAGCAGTTCAGTTGTGGTCGAAAGTGGCGCCTGAGGTTCCCATCGTGGTTATTGAGCCGAAACCACCCCCATAACGAGTGGTGTCGTGTACGGTACCCCCTGGGTCATCGAACCCCACCCACTTTTTTATTGCAATCAATTGAACGAACACTGATGATGCATCTCAAGCGCAAGCACTTGTCTCACTGTATCTGAGCTGTTCACGTTTGAATTGAACAATAGTGAGCCTCTTCTCTCAAACTCGCAAACTCGAACACAAAAGTGTTCATATGTTCATGTAAACACTTGAGACGTGCACACGACCACACACTGATACGCCTCCTGAGTCCTGGAGTACGTTTTATCCATAAACTTTTAACGAAAACGAAAACATGTAAATCAGACTCCAGTCCAGACCCAACGAATAAATTATGTTTTTTCGAGCATTCGTTTGGCAGTGTTAGCACCCATTACGAAAAAAAACGCTGAACAGAACTCACGACAACAAACTTAATTTTTAGACAACAAAGCAACACTGTTTTGGCAGCGAATTGCCATTCAAGCGTTTGCCATTTTTTCCTTACTGCCTGTAAATCAGTGCAAATCAAATCAGCAGAGCAACGCAATGTTTTGGTTCCATACGTCTCTCGGCGCGTTCACGCCAAAGCAAATCATTTCATTTTCATGAAAGTTTGCTAGAGCAACGGTGAGCGGAGCTGTCAAAGAAGCATGTGGAGCAGAAATGGACAATCGAACACTGCAGACAGTCTCAGTTGTTTGAGAAATGCAATGGGCTTGTGCGGTTTCATTTTCAAATTCCATCGCACGCCACCTTCAATGCACCCTGAATCAGCCAAACCTCAGACTAAACGGCCGTCGCGTCCTTTTGTTTGTTTATACCATAAAACCTTTGGTTTCCAGTGTTTATTTCCACGTTTTCTTTTAACCGACTCAAACGTTCAAATAAAAATCAAAGCCATAAAGCCATGCTCAGTCTAATCCACAACTATTATTCATCTCCAGTCCATCGAGCTTTTTACTTAACAAAAAACACAAAAAGCCGTTTTACAATAATCACACCATATGGAGGATATTATATCAGGGAACAACTGACACAAGAGTAAAACACAAAACGAATGCCGAAAAGATGGAACCAAAAGAAAAGAGCCGCGCATCATGAAACTTTAGCTTTTCAGTTTTTTTTAGCAAACCGAAACCAATAGGACAGCCGGGGCTTTGAAAAAGCACAACTATCGCATTTCTTCCTTTCGGCCTAAAGGTCATTCTCGAAACTAATTTTAAAATTCGGAATTATCTCTGCGTGGTTTCCTACAGGTGTTGGCTGAAGAAGCCATTTCATTAAATCGTCGTGTTAAAGTATGCTCAATAAAAGCCAGCCGCCTGGGCTGGGGCACCGTAAAAGCTGTTCCACCCGTAATTTAGAAACGAGGTCTGTTCTGTTGACGCTACGGACAGAACAAAATTGGCGCGGTACTTCTGTTTGATTGAAAGCTGCAAATCAATGGAGCCGCCTCCGGCTAACATGTTACGGAAGCGCAGTGCACACGACACAGACATTCAATCAATTCAATTGTTCCAACTCAGGTAATCGGCCACGGATGGCTTTGTTGTTACTGGACATAAAGATGGGAAATCATTTTGTTCATCTTCGCTTTACGGAAATGTCCAGTCGGCTTTTTTGTTTTAATTTTTCTGTTTTACGTCTGCACATTTTTACGACAAAATTGTGATGGTGGAATGTGCATTAAACACGAATTTATGAACCTGATCGAAAAAATGATGCACTTGCACTTGGGGAGGAGCGCTGCGATTATGTGATGCTTTTGTACCCAAGTAACATGAAATTTGTAATTTCGTTTCAGCATAACTACTTTTGTGGACGACAAAATTGTCTGGTTCCTTAGTGAGCCACGAATTTTTTTCCAGAGCAATAATCTCAAATCAATTATCAAACTCAGTTCAAACTGATAAACTTTACATTTTCACACCATACACAACAAAAAAGACGTCAGCGAAATGTGGAACAGAACTGTAAAAAAACCAACCGCTTTCCGATTGTTGACGTGGACGTAAATTGATGAAATTGGAATCTTCATCGGATCGACTCGACCACGCCGTCGTCACGATAATTGAGGTCAATGATAGAAGACCGATAGTTCTTGAATTTGCTGTCACGGCTTTCATGTTGCTTCCGTAGACACAAATTCACGGATATTATTTCGCTGATGAAAATTGAACTTCTTTTGGTTATTGAAACGCCGTTAATCGTGATCGCAACATCCGTGTTGTCCTGTCCTGACAAAAACACACGCCGATTTGATTCGCAAAACGTCTGCAAA